>RJWJ010003729.1:0-83058 GCA_004363605.1 Indri indri | reverse complement strand
GCAGATTGAGACAGAAGTATTCGATGATTCTCCATTCTGCTATATCGAATAGGTCGACTAGGAATTAGAACAGGTTCAATGGCGTGGTGGCCATCACAAACAAATTTAAAGTCTGAATTTGAGGATTGTTCTCATCTTTTAACTATTTAAATATCTTTTAAGAATTAACATTAATATTTATTAAGCACTATTCTTTGCACATCCCTGTGCTGGTTCTGTATTGCAATTTACTACACAGTATAAAAAGAAGAATAAACTATATTCCTGTCTGCAACGAATTTATAATCTCCCTGAAGTTCCAAGACTAGCACGCATGAAAACATCAGTAACCATGAAAGGTATAGTATAGATCACTAATGCAAATAAGCAAGTGCCATTCCCCAGGATTAAAAGGGTTCTGAAGAGGGGAAGCCAATAAGAGGCAGAGACCTTGGCAGAAGGCTACACACAGAGTGGGGACCTTGAGCTGACTCCTAAAGTGCAGGTAGAGTTTGGACACAGAGGGAAAGGGAGGGTGTCCTAGGAAGAACATCCATATAAAGATTTAGAAAGTATGAGCATGGTCCATTTCGGAAAACAGACTAGAGCATAACTACAAATTGGATAGTAGTGGGGGCTAAAGTTGGAAAAGTGATACGATTTTTGGAATTAAAGCTATAGAAAAAGATGAATTCTATAACATTCTTGGGTAGGAGAACAATGAAAAGATAACCATGTTTCCAGAAAATTAACATCCCTTTGCTTCCTTTGTTGTGGACACTGCCAAGAACCTGTGGAATGATAGTAAGAGGAGGTCTGTTTTTGGGGTGGGTAAAGGATGGTGAACTTCACAGAACTTCTGTTCTGTGAATATTAGAATTATTCACCTGAATTATATTTTTAAACCTATATAATGATATATTTTAATATATTAGGCTTAGAAATAATAAACCTGTATCACATTTTCCATTCTAAGATAGTATTAGTGATAAATTCCAGCCTGGACCCCATGCATGAATCACAGTCACTAGAAATCCACTTAAAACGTAAGACTCAACAATGGTACATTTTAATTTTTTTTTTTTTTTTTTATCAAGGAGCTATTTCTAACATCAAACACTGGTAAACTAACGGTTTGTTGGAAAGCGATATACCCTTTAACAGAAAGCCAGCACATGAAGTCAAAAACATTTCACTTGTTCCAAATGGAAATCCTCTACAGAAACAAGTTTTTTTTTTCCCCCCTGAAATGAGCATATATTGCAGAAACAGACACAGGATATTTTTATGCATCAAAGTAATGTGTTTTCCAGGTTACTATTTTGTACTTTCATGATGTGACTATTATCATTAATAATTCATCAATTCTAAACTACATTTCACTTAAAGTTACAAATTTACCATTTTAATAACATATTTGAAAAGGTTTTCACAGAAACAGTAGAAATAAAAGTAAAATAAAATAGAATGCATGAAAAAAATCACAAAATGCTGAGAATAGGGAAACTGACTTCTTTAATCTCTAGGGGTATTTCATCACTTAACAGAATTTGGTAAATGGCAACAGGGAGCTATTCAATACCCAGTTCATTCTCTCTCTTTCTCTTTCCAGTAGGGATTGTTTTCATAAATGTCTTAAACTTGGGCTTATTCTCAACTATGGTCCTTTCTTCCTTCTTTTCTCCTCTTATACTCAAGCCATTGCTAGAACTTGGTTTTGTTTTCTTAGAGTGTCTCAAAGTGTGTCATTTTTGCTTTTCCAACTTCAGAGGAATAGTTTTATATTTTTGGTCCCTTTACATTTTTGTTATCACATTTTCTTCATCTCATCTCTTCTTTCCATAATGTAAAAGGCAAAATTTATATAATATTTTTAAATGTGTTTTCTCTGATCACCCCGAACGTCCCATTATCCACTTCTGTTATCATAAAAAGACAAATTTATATGCATGTTTTGTTTCATTGTGTTTTCTGAAACAAATTCAAATTTATATGCCTAAAATCATGTTACAATATAAGCACTACAGGTATTATTTCTATTTTTAAGATTTGAAAGCTGAGAACAGAGAAGTTATGCCAAATCTACAAATATTTATTGAACTCCTTGAAGGGGTCTTGGGCAGCCTTCAGTGTTAAGGGAAACAAAAATGTAATAAGTACTTGGAGTATTTTAGGACTATTTCCTGGCACCTTTTAAAATTCTAATATTTGCAAGTACTGGTAGAGGATATGGGTTTCCTCCTATGCTTTATTCTTGGCAACCATGAGAGTAGAAAACAACAAAGCTCTAGTGAGATTTTGGACTGTCCAAATAGTTAGATTCTGTACTAATGGCAACAGCAACAACAACACCTAATATTTCTTGAGATCTTCGTAAGTGCCAGTCACTGTCATAATGACTTTCTATGTACTTAAATATTTACTCATTAAAATAGCTGTATGCTATAGACATAGAATCATCATCGTCTTCATTTTATAAATAACAGGTAATGTAGAAAAAAGCAGTTAAGTAACTTGCTAATGGTCACTCAGCTGGTAAGTAGTAGAGCCATGGATTTGAAGCCAGGTAGTCTATCTGTAGAGGCCATAGTCAGAACTACATTGGCCTTTCATTACTGTGCATTTCCTCTACATTGCCCACAAGCTTACTCTAGCTAGGGGACGACTGTCTCATGGTGTGCCTTAGACAAATTATAAATTTGTTCATGTCAGAGACATTCAAGATTGTTTTGAAGTAGACAAAAATCAATAATTTAAATGGCAAATATTAAGAGTTGTCTTTTCTTATAAAATATATTCAATGTAGTTGGAGAAATCAGATATATAGATGACATAGTTAATGACCAAACTAGAAATGTCTGTGCTAGCATTGTATACAGATATATTAAATCTCTAAGGAGTGTAGCACAGAGAATAATTAGGAAAGGAATGATCGGAGAGAGACCTGGAATGTGTACAGAGAAATACTGAATCTCCTGACTATGTTGAAGAGTGTGTAGGTTGGGAAAAGTGGTGAGTGCTTGTTGGGGTGATGCAGGGGGTGCAGAGAAGAGCATAAAGACAAGAGTGAATGTGTAATTTGGAAGCAATAAAAATGAAGGGCGCCACTTCCAAGCAGAAGCTTTATGCTCTGAATTGTGGTATACCATGCTCTTTTCCCCTTGCTGTGAGCCTGGCAGTTTTGTAGACAGAGGCTGCTCCATCAGCTGGAATCACAAGGCAAAGAAGCATGAAGCAGAGTGTTCTGACAACTCATATCTTAAAGTAGAAATAAAACTTTCTTATTGTCAGCCATGAAGACTTTGGTGTAATGTATCGATGCAGCATTTCCTACCTTATTGTAACTATCTAGTAGGCCATTTCAGTATCCCAGGCATAAAGGACTAAAGATTTAGGCAGTGAAGAATAGGAGAGAAATCTAAAAGTCATTGTGAAGAAATACTTGACAGAACTTGGTGAAATGATGAGTTATGTGGTACAAAGATTCAGAAGAAACTGACAAAATGACCTTAACAGTTTTCATTTGGGAGAATAAAATATCAAAAATGAGGAAACATATGTGGAAGTGAGTGTGGAAGGTAGATTTTTAAGATAGATAGGAGAGAAAGACCCTTAAATCCTTTTCATGGAGTTAATGATATTATAAGACAGGGTTAAATGAAAGAATTATCAGGAAAACTTCACTTGGAAAAATTTGGTGGTTCAGAGAAATTTCACAATACTTAGAAGGTGGAACAGATTCAATAGAAGGTTTTTGTTTTATTATGTTTTGTTTTAAAGTTAGCCTATATGTTTGTATATTTGAAATCATAAAAAAATATAGAAATTCAGCAGTACAGAAAAGATGTTGGGGAGATGGGTGATAAGTATCAGAATCAAGGTGCACAGAAATTAGGAAGGGCTGTGACAGAGAACATGCAGGGAGGGGTAATCTTTGGAGGAGGAGAGGGAAAGAGCTTCCATTAAAATTTTAGGAAGAAAGGATAGACATAGAGATAGATATGCACTGGGATAGGGATAGGAGTTGGTGAATTACAAGACCTTGTTGGCCCCAGTGCCTCAATTTTCCACTAAAGTAGGAGAAGTCATCTGCTAAGTGGGATGGAAGGAGAGGGTGAGAGCTGAGAAAAAGAAGTTTTGAATCACCACTGAGGGGAGAAAACCTGATTGTGATTACAGGATTGCTGAGCACAGAGGGCCCATTTGAAGTTAGACTGCGTGAATTTGTAATGCGCCAAGCCTGAATAATTCTCTGTCTTCTCTCATTAGTATTCAGTGTCCTGGGAACAGGCAGAAAAAGCTCACGGTGAGGCTGATCCAGGTTTGTGATTCTTATGGATTAAATTATTTGCCCAAGGTCATACTTACAGTTCTCTCTAATCCGTTCTTATTGTTTTTTCATAAAAATACAATGTTTCCCCATAGACACATTTTATATCCCTGCGGTTCAGATAATCTTCATGTTGGTTTGAAATTTGTCTGTCTAACCACTGGAGCCTAGATTTCTTTTTTGCACATGGCTCTTTATAAGCCATAATTTTAGGTTTTGGATCATTTTTCTACCTTCTCATTCTTTTCCCTTTGATAGGCTTTTTCAGATAACTTTTATTTGTGGAAAAATTTTGGATAGTTTTTTATAAAAGTTTGTCACTTTTATAAAAACAAATGAAAACTTTGTCAAAACAGACAAGAAGTTTTGTCAAACAAAAGTCATTTAATCCATCTGTCAAATAATTAGCTATAATTAAAGTGCCTAATGTGTGCCATGTACTAAGTGAATGGCTAAGGATACAAAGATAAATGAAATAAGGTACTTGTCTTTCATGTGGTTATAGAGTTCAAAACTCTAGCAGGGCAGTATAAACAGAACCAACCTTCAACAGCAGGAAAAGTATAACTCGAAGCTTCTGAAGCTCCTAAAATTTGTACAACTTGTGTTACAGCAGCTTTTGCCCTCACTTGCCTCTGAGGAACTTCGCTTCCTGAGAAGTCCCTCCTCGCATGCCCCACATATTACTGTATTGCTTTTCACCAAATTTGGTTAATTAATACACGCAAAGACCCATTTACCCTTCTCTGCTTCGGCCCTCACTGCTGCAACTGATGCTTATTGCTAATACCACCTTATCCCACTAGGCACCACAGTCTCTCCACTGGGTTTTGCCATATTTATGCAGAAATGTTGCTGTTTCCACAGGCCATCTCAATACCTAGAGCTGCAATGGAAGCCATGAGTTTTAATGATTGCTGATCTATTTCAACAAGGAGGCAAAGTTCTGTTTTGCTATTTCAGTGACATTTATTTAGAGGAAAAACAATGCAGTGAGTATAATAGCTGTCAATTGATGTGAAAATAGCTCCTACTTGTACATAGTACTTACAGATCCTGATTTTAAATAACATCAGCTGAAACCCATATTCTATGCTTTATGAAGGTCTAAGCTCTTCTGCAAATTCCCAAGGGCATATGAACATGTGGGTACCTCTAATTTCAATTAACTATCTCTGTTGTATTTTTTTTGTTTCTATCCTGTCTAACTTTGTTTCCACAAAGGCATTTTTTAAATATGGCACATTGCTCCTTATCAGTATCTACAAATAAGTTATTCTTACACAATCTGGAAAATTTGTTGGTGAGAAATGTGGAGAAACGCTTCTTATCTGAAAATGTAAGTGAGTTGAAATTGAACATTACATCTGTTATTTTAGTTCATTTTTGGTAAGAACATTTAACGTGAGATCTCCCCTGTTATTATTCACTATAAGTACAATGTTGTACAGCAGATCTCTAGAGCTTATGAACATCTCTGAAGCTTTATGTCCATTGATTAGTAACTCCCCATTTCTCCCTATGTTCTGGCCCCTAGTAATCACTACTTCACTCTTTGATATATAATTTGACTATTTTAGATTCTCATGTAAGAAGAATGATTGAGTGTTCGTCTTTCTGTGACTGGTTTATTTTACTTAGCATAATGTCCTCATTTACCTTTGTATTCACTTTATACAGACACCACATTTTCTTTATCTAGTCATCTGTCAAAGAACATTAAAAAACAAAACAATAAAATAAGTCATAATTAAATAATTAATAAATAATTATAAATAATTAATATAAATGTTAATAAATAGAAAATTAAACATTAGAAATTCTTATCCATAAAAGTCTGACAAAGGGAATTTTTCACCACCCAGACTCATACCATCCTCTCAATTCTTTCCCTTCTCTGTCTCCTATCTCTTGCCTTTTCTATTTCATTCAGAATGAATTACATTTCTCACATAGTCCCATGAATAAAATTCAGCATTAATTTTTGTTGCCTTGGTTTTTCCTTTAGAATATCTCCCTTTGCTTTGTCAAACAAGGTAGTTTCCCAAATAGTTTTTTCCCCGAAGTAGAATTCTTAAGATAATGAAATATTCAATCCTATTGCATGTCTCATAATTCCATGAATCCAAATGGCATGAAAAAACTCTGGGAAGTGTAAGTTGATGCAACCACTTTGGGAAACTCTGGGAAGTGTGAGTTGTTGCAACCACAAGTAAGACTAAACAGCAAAACTCTGTTTCTGCCAAAGAGCTGTAAAGGCCAGAAGAGAGAGATGTCTCCTAAAATGCACAAACAACAATGTAAGCGTACAAATATTATGAAGAATCAGGGAATCATGACATCTCAAAAAGAAACTAATAAAGCTCTAATAACAGACCTCAAAGAAATGGAGATCTAAAAAATGACTAATAAATAATTCAGAATAATACTCCCAAATAAGTTCAGTGAACTACAAAAATATACACATTGAAAATTTAATGAAATCTGGACAAAATACATGAAAAAATAGAGAAGAATGACAAAGAAATAGAAATAATAAAAAAAATCAGAAATTCTAGAGATGAAAAATACAATGACTGAACTGAAAAATTCAATAGAAATCTTCAACAGTGGAATCAATCAAAAATAAGAAAGAATCAGTGAGCTGGAACACAGAACATTTGAAATACCAGTCAAAGGGCAAAGAGACTAAAGAATGAAAAAGCACAAAGAAAACCTACAAGAATTATGGGGCACCATCAAAAGAACCAAATTTCACAACACTGGAGTTGCAGAAAGAAGAGAGACAAAGGGTTAGAAAGCATATTTAAAGAAATAGTGGCAGAAAACTTCTCCAATATTGGGAAAGATCCCAACACCCAGGTACAGGAACCACAGAGCTCTCTAATCAAATTCAACCCAAAGGGGGATACACCAGGACATACAATAAGCAAACTATCAAAAATCAAAGACAAAGAAAAAATTCTGAAATGAGCAAGAGATAAGAAACCTATCAGATACATAGGAGTGCCAATATGACTATCAGTGGATTTCTTAGCAGAAATCCTGCAAGCCAGGATAGAGTAGGATGATATATTCAAAGTGCTGAAGAAAAAGAACTGCAAACTAAGAATACTTTCTCTAGCGCATCTGTCCTTCAGAAATGAAGGAGAGGTAAAGATTTTCTCAGACAGACAAAAACTGAAAGAGTTGATCATCACCAGACCTGTCTTACAAGAAATGCTAAAAGGAGTTCTTCAAGTTGAATGAAAAAGTTGTTAATGAGCAACATGAAAACATTTGGAGGATAAAATTCACTGGTAAAAGTAAGTTCACAGCCAAATTCAGAATACTATAATATTGTAATTATGGTGTGTAAATCACTTATGTCTTTAGTATGAAGGTTAAAAGACAAAAATCTTAAAAAAGTAATAATTGCAATAATTGGTTAAGGGATGTGCAATAAAAAAGATGTAAATCGTAGCATCAAAAATTAAAAATGTGGGGGACAGTGGGATTAAAGGGTAGAGTCTCTTTTTTATTTTGATCAAAGTTATCAGCCTAAAATAGCCTTTTATATCTATGTTTTTTATAAGCCTCATGATAACCACAAAGCAAAAACTATAATAGATACATTAAAAATAAGAAGCAAAATATCAAAACATACTACTAGAGAAAATCACTTAACCACAAATGAAGACAGTAAAGGAGGAAGAAAGAAAAAAGGATCTATAAAACAACTAGACAACACAAAAAAATGGCAGTATTAAGTCCTTGTCAATCAATAATCACCTTGAAAGTAAATGTATTAATTGCTCCAATTAAAAGACAGAGTAGCTGAACAGATTAAAAAAAAGAAGACCCAACTATATGCTGCCTACAAGAGACTCGCTTCACTGGTAAGGACACCCATACAATGAAAGAGAAGAGATGGAAAGATATTCCATGCAAATAGAAACCAAAAGAGATCCAAGCAGTATGGGACTCGCATAGAAATAGAGACATAGACCAGTGGAACAGAATGGAGAAAACAGAAATAAATCCATACGCTTATAGCTAATTGATTTTTGACAAAGGTGCCAAAAACACACAATGGAGAAAGGGCAATATCTTTAGTAAATGGTGTTTGGAAAACTAGGTATCTACATGCAGAAGAAAAAATTTAGACTTCAATCTCTCACCATATACAAAAATCATCTCAAAATAAATAAAGACCTGAAATAAGATCTGCAATGATAAAACTACTAGAAGAAAACATGGAGGAAATAATGATATTGGTCCAGGCAAGGATTTTTTGGATAAGATCCCAAAAGCATAGGCAACAAAAGCAAAAATAGACAAATGGGATTAAATCAAACTAAAAGTTTCTGCAAAGCAGAGTGAAGAGACAACCCAGTATGGGAGAAAACATTTGTAAACTATGCATCTGACAAGTGCTTAATATCCAGGAAACTATGGAACTCAAACAACTCAATAGCAAAAAAATTAAATAATCTTGTTAAAAAATGGGCAAATGACCTGAACAGAAAATTTATCAAAATAAAACATACAAATGGCCAGGAGGTGTATTAAAATATGATCAACATTACTAATCATCAGGGAAATGCAAAACAAAACCACAATTACATACCACCCCACACCTGTTAGACTGGCTATTATCAAAAGAACAAAAAATAAATGCTGAGAAGGATATGTAAAAAGGGGAGCTCCTATATACTGCTGCTGGGAATTTAAATTAGTACAGCCATTATATGAAACAGCAAGGAGGTTTCTCAAAAAATTAAAAATAGGACTACTGTATAACCCAGCAATTTCAGTACTGGGTATATGTTCAAAAGAAATGAAATCAGTATGTCCAAGGGATATATGTAATCCAATGTTTATTGCATCGCTATTCACAATGGCCAAGATAGGGAATCAACCCAAGTGTCCATCAAAATATGAATGGGTAAAGAAAATGTGATATATAAACACAATGGAATACTATTTAGCCTTAAAAAGAATGAAATTCTGTCACTCACCACAACATGGATGAGCTTGGAGTAAATACTACATGATCTCACTCATATGTGGAAGAAAAAAAAGCTGATATCATAAAAAAAGAGAGTAGAATTGTGGTTACCTGAGTCTGGGGGTGGGGGGAGGTGGAAGGATGGGAAGAGATTGGTCAGTGGGTAGAAAGTTATAGTTTGATAGGAGGAATAAGTTATGAGGCACTGTTGCACAGTAGGGTGACTGTGATTAACAATTTTGTGTTCTATATTTCAAAATAGCTGGAAGAGAGTTTTTTTTTTTTGTTTTGTTTTGTTTTTTAAGTCAGAGTCTCACTCTGTTGGCCTGGGCTAGAGTGCTGTGGCATCAGCCTAGTTCACAGCAACCTCAAACTCCTGGGCTCAAGTGATCCTCCTGACTCAGCCTCCCGAGTAGCTGGGACTACAGGCATGCGCCACCATGCTCGGCTAATTTTTTCTATATATATATTTTAGTTGTCCAGATCATTTCTTTCTATTTTTTAGTACAGAAGGGATCTCGCTCTTGCTCAGGCTGGTCTCGAACTCCTGACCTTGAGCAATCCACCCCCCTAGGCCTCCCAGGATACTAGGATTACAGGCGTGAGCCACCACGCCCAGCCGAAGAGAGGATTTTGAATGCTCCTGCTACAAAGAACTGATAAATGTATGAGGTGAT
Source organism: Indri indri (assembly GCA_004363605.1). Lineage (NCBI taxonomy): Eukaryota > Metazoa > Chordata > Mammalia > Primates > Indriidae > Indri > Indri indri. The sequence continues at coordinate 73,082 of RJWJ010003729.1, read as the reverse complement.
CAATGTGCTAAATACCCTGGTTTTATTTTTACACGATGTATACAGGTATCGAAACATCATACAATACTCCATAAATATGTACAATTATGTGTCAACAAAAACAAAAGAAAATAAATTTTAAAAAGGAGTAGTTTTTTGATTAAAAAATTATAACAACTTTCTGAGAAGAAAAATCCCTAGCCTAATTAAAAATGGGCTAAAGATATGTTTCAGTTGTCTCTTGCTGAATAAAAAACCACTATGAAACCTAATGGCTTACGACAATAATTTATTATTTTTCATTAACTGCAGGTTGGTAATTTAGGAGATTCTTGTCCTGGTTTCAACTGGGATGATTCAAGTTGCAATAATCTGAAGGCCTCACTGTGGCTGGAAGGTTTAATGTGTCCTCAGTCAGATGTGCAGCAGTTGGTACTGGCTGTCTGCTGAGATTCCTCAGTCCTTCTCCACACGATCTCTCCTTTTCTTATAGGTCGGACTAAGCTTCATTATAGCATGAAGGTGGCAGGGTCGCAAGAGGGTGGGAATGGAGGCTTCCCTAGGGAGGGATGAGATGGGATTAGGGAAAAGTGTTGCTCTAAGAGGAATTTTGATCTTTTCTGCACTGTTTTAATGCTTTTAACATGTAGTCATGATTTACCTGTATAATTAAAAATGTGTGTGTGTGTATATATTTATGAAATATATATGTTACATACATACCTATATGTATGTATGTGTAAATACATTCATATATAGAAACAGAAAAAGATAGAGACCTTTACTGACTTTCTGTCATTCCAACTAAAGTTGTGAAAAGATTGCAGCTGACCCATACTTTTTGTTACCTAACATTATGTCAGTCACAGACCTCTCTACTCTCTGCCTAACCTTCCAATTGCAAAAATAATTGCACGACATGTTTAATATGACAAATGAAGAAGTTTTCAAAGGTGATTTGGTGTTAGCATCTAACCAAAACTTTACATTAGGTTTAATCAAAAACACTGTTAAGGTTTTGGGGGTGAGGTGTCACTGATAACATGACTATAGAAATCTATGTTCCTCACCATCAGTAACATTAGCCACTAACTCTATTTTCTTGGTTGCATTCTGAGATTGGTAAGCCAGACTTATTGATGACTATGCCACACTTGTAAGAAATGTTAGGCAGTCTGAGGCCACCACAAGCTGGGACTATTGGGGTGCATTATGTTTCTGCTACAGTAAGTGTTCTGAGTCTCTTTTGTTTCAACTAAAAATGGACAATGCTCCCGCTCCCCATTGGCAAATATATAAACAAAAGGATTTACTTATAATTTGAGAAAGAGTTGGTAATATTAGGATGTGCACCCAATTCCTTACCATCAAAGCTAGAAATAAACACAAATTATAACAGGATAGGGTTTACTGAAAACAAAACTAGGGACAGAAATTCTGATAGCAGTGTACCGTGATACATTTGATGATCAGTAGAGAAGAGCTCCTCCTTCCTCCACTGAGAGTAACCTTTTGATGAAGTCCTTTCACTGTGAACCTGACTTGGTATATCACACAATTCTCTGGATGGCTGTTCCTGGGGAGGTGAAGGATGAAGGGCAGATGATTCAAATTGTGCAAAGTAAAGGGACCAACAGCAGCTGGGATAGACCATTGCTGAGAGCTTTCCACAGAATTCAAATTGAGTAAAACAAAGGCCCTCTACTGGCAAGGAAGAATTGGAAAGAAAAAATGGACTTTTCAGGTATCTTTAAAAGTACTGGATCCTGGAAATTGTGCTGTGAAATGTCTTTAGCTAGACATGAGCATGTGAACAGCAATGATGATGAACACTAAAGACATCCAGAAGCAGGACATTTAGAGAAGTGCAGTTACTGTTTGTGAATATCTAAAAAATTGGGCAATGACCACATAAGTGAAGAACACATTTTTATTTCTCCCTCTTTACTATGAGCAGTTTGCACAATGAGGTGGAAATGAGCTTGTGCAAAATTTTCTTTTTCTCTTTTGAGCTGTAGTTATACCTTGTGTGGAAGGACCTCATATGTTTTGATATGAGAGAGAGAAATAGGTACTTAGTTAAAAATCAATTTTGGGGTTTTTTTTTCAGAGTATTTCAAAAGCAAACTTCCTTAGATCAATGATTGAATCATCCAGTTGGGACCGTAAATTTCTGATGTGAGAACTGTGGAGTTTTTCTTTAATACATATATTTCTTTGTTCTGTGTGAAATTAGTCTCAAATGAATTTAATTGTTTAATGCAGAATAGCATGTTCTTAAGGGTTATGTTGTTTCTATAGTTTTCTTTTGAGTTACCAAAGAACTCCTTTCCAAGTTTAGTAAAAAAACAGAAGTCTAGAGATGAATGTTTATATAATCATTGTATAGACTGTTGGTACCTTTCCTCCCTGCTCTGATTGCATTTTTGCTGAGAAATATGTTTGTTTTTCTTTGCCTACATCATCTGGCAGTGACTAGTGGTAGGCACATAGGCAAACTTCTTAGAAATAGGAATTCAATGATTTATTATCAAACTTATTTATATGAGGTGGGCTAATTGAGAGTTAATTAGTTGGCCTCTACTGGACAGGCTAAATAGACTGTTTCAGAAATTTCTGTTTTTATCTAATGGGAACACCTAAAAATACTTAGTTATAACTGCTTGGTTGCAGATTGGAAACTTTTAGAGTTCCCTTTTGCTTGCTAAATTGGGGGCATAACATGGGAGTCTAATTAATGCTAGATTGGAAATAAGATCTATTGCTGTCATTTTGGTGCCCCCAGTCCCTCAAGTGGGAAGTGCTTAGTATGTATTTAATAAATGCTGTTGAAAGTATTTCTGTTTTCAGATGTATTACTGGATGTAGGAGAAATCATGCATAGATTGGATTTTTATTGTGTGATTTTAAAAAATGCTTCGTGGGATACATATAACTCCATGGAATGCTAAATTTAGATATGGACTTAGAATTTCTATGTAACAATTTGATTATTTGCAGCTGAACTCCTTTGATTTCACTGGTTTTATGAACCCCTGAGTGCAGAGTTAACAATCGTTGCGATAGTGACACGCTGGTGACATGAAGCTGCTCAATAACTACCTATTCTTCATTTCTTCTTGTGAATCATTTGTGGAAGGAAATGGATTCCTAGTTCTCAGTTGTAATTTAGCTGCAGAATAATGTTGGTCAATATATCAGCCTCAAGAAGTTTTTCAGATTAAATTGTCTGGATGAGAAGTATAAAGGCAGATACAGTCTAGATGTGCAACCCAATTGTGTCATATCCGTGGCTTTTTGGTTTCAAATTACATATTAAATGTGTATTCGAAGAAAGAACTTGTAGTTAAAGATTGTGGGAAAGAGACATTTTGTCTCCATTTTATTTACTTTGAAACTGCCAAGGAAACATATCCAACAAAAAGATGTGTGCGTGTGTGTGTGTGTGTGTGTGTGTGTGTGTGGAGGGGTGTGGGGAAGTGGCGAAGGGGTGAAGTTTCTCTTCATTTTCAAAAAAGAAAAGGAAATCGCTGCATTCACATATCCTGAATTGCCACAAACCAGCCAAATATACAGGATATACACTGGAATGAGACAGATCATGCTTAGTGCTGACGTGTCTCCTCTGATCTTTAGCAGGAAATTGTAAAAGTAAATGTTACAGTCTTGAAAGTGTTACTTGCCTCCAAGTGGAGGTTTTTCCAAGTTCTTGGTGATCACGGGGAAAAGAATTTCAGGATGTACCACATAAGCCAAGCAAGTGACAGCTTTTTATTGAAAGCAAAAGTACCCTCTCACGGAGGAGAGCAGGCAGGCTCAAAAAAGAGCAGCTGCCCCAAGAGGAAGTGGTTTTTGGCCTTTTGAAGTCTTACTAATTGAGGAGAGGAATATTGAAGGCTAAGGGATAGGCTTCTACTAAGAATTTGGGTAATAATTCCTAGAATCAGGTTTCCTCCCATTTTCATATTTTATATGGTTTTCTCAGAACTGTCATGATGATTTCAAGGGTGAAGAAATTGTAAAAGTACATTGTAAATGGTATCGTAATTAGACAAGGTTCATGTAAAGTCATAGAGGTAGCTGACAAGCCAGTTGGAGCTGGTTCTTGCCTGCAGTTATGAGCCCTGTTAGTTAGCTTCTGCTTGAGAGTTGTTTACTTTAACACCTGCACCCAATCTTCAAGCTCCTGCATCTGGTCTCAGCCCTGCCTCCTAGTCTTCTACTCTAACAAAAGGCTGTCCAGCTATTATTAAAGTGATTAAAGTGATGTGAACCAGAGAGATGGATGGGCAACCAGAGAATGTAACAGAGATCTAAAGTAAAAGGGGGAATCTGATGGAAAATTGTTTCTTATATCTGAGATCTACCTCCTAGTTAAAAGAAAATGTAGGATGGAGGAGGAAAGTAAAGATGGAATATTTCCAGATAACAATCTAGAGTGCTTGTGGATTAAGGAACATTCAAAATTTCTTAAACAGAAAAAACTGCAGAGACATGTCTGCAGACCAGAATAAAACAAAACAAAACAAGAAAACAGATTTTGTAAAAGAGCGATTAAGACAATATACTCTAATCAAGATTCTGAAATGCTTCATGTTACTCTGTCTTTTCCCACAATATTCTTAAGGTGTTGAACTTATTCAAAGATAAGCTATGAGAAGAAATGGACCAATTTGAGATACATTTCTAAGAAGGGGATAATGACATACATTATAAGAAGAAAAACCTAAGAAAAAGCAGATTAGTTTAAAAAATAGTTTTCTATGTTTAGAGAAATTACAAAAAAATGAGTTCTTAAAAACTCAAAGAAGACGTGTAATAATTCAAGGAAGAAATTGTAAAAAATAGATGGAGATGAAGACCAAACTGGTGGAGCTTGATAATAAAATGGAAGAAAAAAATAGAAATATTGCAGAGATGAAGTTACTGCCTTTGGTTAGAATGTAGAAAGAGGTGAAAAGCCAATAGTCCTATCATAACAATAAGAAATCCCAGATACAAACACACATGCACACACACACACACACACACACACACACACACACAGTTTTTTAAAGTCATCTAAGACCTGTGGATGCAAAGAAAGCTACAGGAGTCTAAAGAAATCTAAAGATTTCAGAAGCGTGATCCCTTCCTATGTTCCTATATAGAGTAGAACTGGAGGGTGCTTCCATACCTTGGGTCAATTGCAGAGATTTGGGGTAGGGTAGGGAGGGGAGCAAATCTTCTGTGAGTTGGAGAGAAACCAAACAAGTTTTGATGAACAAGAGGGATAGCAAGTCAGACTTGAAACTGGAAGGGCCTGGAACACAAAGTCAACTCTCTCTGGCCAGTAATTCTTTCAAATGGGAATTTTGCAAAGTAAGTACAGGCTGATAAAAAGTCTGAAAAAGAGGAACATATTTGCAATCTTGAATTATCACAATTTTGAATTCTCATTGTCTTGCATTCTCATGGTCTTGTAACCTTATGTTTACAATTTACTGTGGTTTAAGGTCTTCAGGTGCTTTTTGTCTTAAGATTCGAACTTGCACCATTGGTTCTATTGGTTCTCAGGCCTTCGAACTCAGGCTGGAACTATACTACCAGCTCTCCTAGGTCTCTAGCCTCCAGATACATATTGTGGGACTTCTGAATCTCATTAATTGCATAAGCCAATTTCTCATGATTTCTCTCTCTCTCTTCTGTCTCTCCTCTGTCTCTCTCTCTCTCTCTCTCTCTCTCTCTGCATGTATATACACACACACACACACACACATGCACATGCGCACATACATATATATATACACACACATAGACACACGTATTTATAGTCTTGTCTGATCAGACTACTATAACAAAATATCATAAACTGGGTAGCTTATAGACAACAGAAATTATTTATTTTTCACAGTTTTAAAGGCTGGGAAGTCCAAGATAAAAGCACAGGTAGGTTCAGTGTCTAGTGAGAACCTGTTCCCTGATTCACAGATGGCCATTTTCTCACTGTGCCCTCATATGTGGAAGGAGTGAATGAAATCTCTTAAGTAATTTTATGAGGGCACTGATCCCATTGGTGAAACCTTTACCCTTATAAACTAATCACCTACCAAAAAGACTCTGCCTCCTAATACTATCAACTTGGAGGTTAGAATTTTAACATATAAATTATTTTGGAGGGAAGCACAAACATCAGTCAGATACATACAATCCTATTGGTTCTGTTTCTCTGAAGAGTCTTGACTTATACATTCCTTCTCTGAATAACTGATAGAACCAGTAGACAAAACATCAGTATGTATAGAGAAGATTTGAATATCATTATCAATTAATTTGACCTAATTAATGTTTGTAGAACACTAAACAAAACTACAGAATTTATATTCTTTCAACGTACATCTGGAGTGTTCACCAAAATAGACCTCATGCAAGGTCATAAAACAAGTCTCTATAAATTTCAAAGCATTGGAATTACAGTGCATATGTTTTTTGATCACAGGAAATTCAACTGGAAATCCAGAAAATGAGATAACCAGAAAATCCCAAAATATCTGGAAATTAGCAACATTTATTCTAAATATAACTTTGTCAAACTTACCAAATGAGAAATTGGAAAACACTTTGAATGGAATGGTAGTGAACATACAACATGTCAACATTTGTGGGAAGTAGTCGATTGTTTGCAAAGCCTGGCTGCAATCATTCACTCCATCCCTTTTGCGAATGCCCTTTTTGCAATATGACGTTGTTTCTCTTCCTATCAAGAGGTGGAGTTATTTTTCACCTCTTGGATCTGGGTTGGCCTTACGACTTGCTTTCCTTAACTAACAGAATGTGACAGAAGTGATATTGTGAGATTTCTGATCCTAGGTCAAGAACTTCTCTTTTTTGCACCCTAAGATTGTCACGTGAGAAAGCCTGAGCTGGCTCTCTTGAGAATGAGAGATGGTGAGATGTAGACAGAGAAACTGGATGGCCAGCACCAACCACCAAACATGTGAATCACAGGAGTGCAGTCTTTTTAGACACCCAGCTGCAGTCAGTCCAGCCACATTATGGTCTCAGGGAAGACCAGAAAAAGAACCATTGATCTGAGCTCAGCCCAAATTGTTGGTTTCCAGTATTATGCAAAAACAAAATGGTTGTCGTTTTTAGGAACTAGTAGAAGAATTGTTTAATATGTGGCACTAGATAACTGAAACAGAAATCGGTACCTGGAAGTGGGGCACTGCCATAATAAAACCTAAAACATGTGGCATTGGTTTTGATACTGGTCAGCAATTGGTGGCTAAAACAGTGAATGGATTGTTGGAGGTTTGAAAAATGGTGACTTGTCTTATGTATTAGTTGAAATATTGCCCAAACTCTTTCCTCATATAAATTATAAAATAGAAAACAAAGCAAATGAATTTATGGCTCTGGCCAAGAAGATTATCAGGCAAAATTTTGAGTTTATCATTTGGCTTTTTTAGCTGTACACAATAAGTTGTGGTAAGAGAGAGAGGAAATAAAGAGGGGATTGTCTAGATTGCAAGCAGAATTTAGAGGAAATAACAAGGCCCAGAACTTGCTTGATTTGAAAATAAAATTAATCCCCAGCCTCGCTAGATCAGAAAAACTTCTCAGGGTAAGGAATAGTCTCAAAGTAAAGATTAAAGCTATGACTGTTAGACTTTTTGTTAAAACTTTGGAAATATTTGAGGCACACTAAACCTTCCGAATTAGGCAAAAGGGATTCAAAAATTGTAAGAAATTGTCCCACAGTATCCTAACGTGCAGTAAAAGGGAATTATGGGAGAAGATGGAATTATTGTAGGTCTTCAATGGGATGATAGTTACATGGTTGAATATAATTGATAAAATATCAAACTGTACATAGAAGGTTGGTGCATTTTATTGTCCATAAATAGTATTTCCTCAAACACAAAAGAATATTATAGAGATGAAAGCCACATTCAGAAGCAACTAAAAATGACTATACATGACCGAAATTTTCATGGTGAACATACAATGTTAGAGATGGAAAAGAGCAATGATATAAAAATGATGATAGGATATATTTTATTAAGAAAGACAAAGGATGTATGATATATTGTTGGTGAATGTAAAAAAGGGAAGAGAGTAAGTAGGACAGAAAAAATATTCAAAGGTACAAAAATATCCTAGTCCTCTGTCTGCCAAGGGAAAATGGAACTTTTTTTGTTAATTTATTATGCCGAAGGTTTTAATATTTCTTTATTTAAACTCTTCCAATCTTTTCTTTGTCCACTTGACAATATCTTTCATAGTGAAACATGTCCATTAAAGTCTCCTAAACAAAAGAGCACTTTTGTAAGAAATTTTTAGCCCATCACCTTGACTAATTGAATCAAAGTTCACCCAGTTTAAAAATAATCATAATTTCTCTTTCCCCTTAAACAACCTTACCCGCCTGTACTCACGGGATTAAACATTATCCTGGAGACTCATTTCAGGATTGTAGCTAGCATTTAGTGAACGATTAAATGGCTACTTTTGATCTCCTATTGTCCATCTCTGAAAAATTTTGCCTGAGAAAAACTCTAAATTAAGTATTTCTTTAATGGAGCTTGTACTATTATTGTCACAGATGTAAATGCTATATGATTGTTCTATTTCTTTCTTTTGCAATCTTACAACCTGACTTTAAGCTCTTCTGTTTCATTACTTTTCTTTCCTCTTGGAAGCACTTACCTTTAATCTCCAGGAGTGAGTTAGGAGGATTCAATTAAAACTCTGCATGACGACTCTTTAGACAGTCGCCAGGGGAGTGCTAATGCAGAAACCATCAGAGCAGCTTATCAGAGTTGCCAAATAAACTTGAAAATCATATCATGAGTGGATTTGATATTGCACATAAGATTCAGAGTAGTTGGAATTTTGATTTGCCCTTGGAAATGATGTGCTTTAGGGAAAAGAATTGCTTGAGTTTGGGGAATAAAATTTTATAAAAACCTGAAGTGCTGTGAAGCAAGTCAGGGGAATTAGATTCCAGGGTTTGCATGCTCACATACTAGTTTTATGGTTAGGTTTCTTCAGTTTTTTCTTTGTCAAATAATTTATGGGGCTGTTTTGAGGATTAAACAAGGATATCTCAGAAAGAACTTCAGAAATATATTAAAGGCAATACAACTATTTGCTTGACTGAATGAATGCCTTTGATCCAAGGAAAAAAAAGATTTCGAGAAGTTCATACAACTTCCAGGAGTCTTTTCATCTGTACTCTTGGGCCTTGTGGGCAAGGAGTAACTGAGTCAAAAAAAGAAGCATCTACATCTTCCCAGTCTTTCTTTCTTTTTTCTTTTTGAGGCAGCATTTCTCTCTATCACCAGGGTAGAGTGTGGTGGTGTTATCGTAGTTCACTGTAACCTCAGACTCCTGGGCTCAAGCCATCTATCCTCCTGCCTCAGCCTCCTGAGTAGCTAGGACTACAAGCGTGTGCCACTACACCCAGCTAATTTTTCTATTTTTTGTTGAGATGGGGTCTTGCTTTTGCTCAGGCTGGTTTCGAGCTCCTGACCTCAAGCCGTCCTCCTGCTTTGGCCTCCCAGAGTGCGAGGATTACAGTAGTAAACCACCAGGCCTGGCCCCCTAGTCTTTCTTTATATCGGTTTCTTAGTCTGTTTATACTGGTAGAACAAAAATACCAAAGATTTGGTGGTTTATAAACAACGTAAGTTTATTTCTTACAGTTCTGGAGGCTGGGAGGTCCAAGATCAACATGCTGGCAGATTCAGCATCTGGTGAGGGCCTGCTTCCTGGTTCATAGACAGCTGTCTTTTCTCTGAGTCCTCACATGGTAGAGGGGTCAGGATGCTCTCTGGAGTTTCCTTTATGAGGGCATTAATCCTATTCATGAGGGTTCTGCCTTTATGACCTAATCACCACCCAAGAGTCTCACTCCCAAATACCCTCACATTGGGGATTAGGTTTCAACACATGTATTTTGGGTAGGTGGGTGGGGGCACAAATTTTCTGTGGAAATCAGATAGACACTTGGAAATTATCCTGGATTTTTCTTTCTCATTCACTAATTGTATCATCCATCCAATGAATCACTATGCCTTATCGACTGTGCCCCTTGGGTATCTCTGGAATCCACTCAGAATAGTGCATCTTGACTTCCACTATCATATTTAAACCATAATCATGTCTCACATCCAGTTTCACCTTTTCAACTCTATTCTCCACAGTTTAAGAATGATTTTGATGGAATAAACTTTGGATTATGTGCCTTTTCTACTTAAAAGCTTTCAATGCTCCCACCCCATCAAGATAAAGTTTAAATGTCTTACTCTTCTTTCACACTTTCTGGTCTTGTTCTTGTTCCCCTCCCATCTTCACCTCTCTCTGTGCCCCTTCGTGTTTTGTTCATCAGGCATTAGGAAATCACACGGGGTAGGATGTTACAATGTTGTGAAGGAAATTCATCTGGGATGGGACCATGAATTGTAGCCATGGAAGAAATTTTTATTTTTTTATCTTTTTTTTTTTTTTATAGATAAGCCTTTTTCAGGAAGTTAATTTGTATGTCTTATATTCTGTAAGCCAGAATGTCTTTATCTTCTTTTTAATAACTTTAGAACTCTAAAGGGTCCAACCTATTGAAACGAAATGCTAGTGCAAGAAATAGAGACAGAGCCACATGGTAAAAATAATAATAAAATAAATCCTTTACTGTAAACTTCTGGCTTCTCAAATATAATCAAATAAAACTTTGAGATGTCAGAGACCTAAATATTAATTATGAACAAACTGTTTTGGGCTTGGAAGTTTCCGTTTGACCTTATCTTTTAGGTAACTAATTTTTTATAAATATGCCTCAGAACAAGGGCTTCAAAAAGTTATTGATTTAAACTTTTTCTTGCAGAGAGAAATGTCTTCACCAATTAGTACAGATTGTTATTGATGTTTCCAAGAAATTTCACAACTTTTTTTTTTCTGGCAGTATACACCAAAGTTTCCATGTTGAGGCCAAGTGTTTCTTTCTTATTCCTAATCAAGCTCTCTCCCTATTTTTCTCCTTTTAGCACATTTCCCTTCATTGTTTCCTTGGTCAAGATGAAGAATAATTTCATTTACTTTTTGTTCACTATAACACTTGTCATTAAATTTCCCCTTAAGCTTTTCTTTTCCAGACTAAATTATCCCAGTGCCTTTAATCTTTTCTCCAAATAACTGTTTTCTATTTTTCTTATTATATATTACTCTCTTGCCCTTCTCTAGCCCCTCTCAAATTTCCTCACGTTCATTTAAATTGCAAAGACAGACACTGGAAACGGTATTTTATTAGGGTTAAACCATTGCCAAAAAGAAGTGGAAGGTTGCTCCCTGACTCTTGGCAAGTGGCATTCCTGTTAATATATCCTGATATCATACTACTTCCCCCCTTCAATAACATTATCTTCAAAAGCATTTGTTCGGTGTCTCTGCAGAGCCAACTTGCAAAAGTGTCAAAAGAAATTCAGATGCTCATCTGTTTCCATCAGACACTTGGTAGGAAAAGGCATCCAATGTTGGGAGGCAGAGGGATGAAAAGAAAGAAGATTGTAAAACCAAAATTAAGATTTTCTCAGTGGAAGTTAGTGAGCAAGTAGGAGTCTAAGATGCTATTTTTGTCTAAACTTGCTGGAAATAAATACAAGGAGAGAGCAGTACAGCATAGGCAGGTTTATTTAGCACCAAGCCTTTGATTATAAACATGAGATTTAAGTACATTCTCTGAGTAGATGAGAAATGCATGTGGATCTTTCCATGCAAACTTGAAAGTCCTTTCTTGGCCCAGAGTGGTTCAGTGTGTTACTTCTCTTTTCTTGCAAGATTAGGACACTTAGCCTGATTTCCTTGTCTTCTCTGGCCAGCACTACTCTATGCCATGGATATTTTTTCTCCCCTCAAGTCTCTTCGGCTTGCCCTTTCTTTTGCCTGTAAAGACAAAAACATAGTCTCCCTCTATGGTAAAGATGTAATCATCTTCACTAAAAAGAAATAAGGAAATAAGAATTTTTTTTTAAAAGCAGGGTTAAGGTATTTAATACATAATTTACTAAAAGTGGCTGCAAAGATGAGAATAAAATGCCACAAAATACTTCTCCCCTCAGCTTCTAGTCCTGGGTATCAGATATTCCAAATCTCTTGAATCTTTCCGACTGCAATCTTAGAAGTCATCAAAGCCAGGTTATGAAATAAAAATAGAACAATGGCCAATCCCTGGCTCAGGTGGCAAATGAATACATCTCTGAGGCTTCCCAATTAAGCTTACTCTGTTCACTAAATTTTTGGTCTTATTTCCTCAGTATTTGTCAATGCCTATTGGGAGGACATAGTTTGATATTGTGAAGACATAGTTTAAGGAGCTCTCTTTTCTAAATTAGCAGCCTATTGAGATTCAGAAAAGATCTGGAAATTCTACACTCTGACTTTTGATGAAAATTATGGATTTTGATGGTGAGTTGAGAAAAATTCTCATTTACCAAATAAAAAGATGAAGTATATAAAAAAGACAGATGAGAAAGTCATAGACTATCACACTTATTACAAGTAAGAAAAATATCTATTATTATAAAGAATACAAGCTTAACTTGCTCCTAGGAAATTACCTCATTTTCCTCTTTTACTTTTCAAAAGTTGACAGACTGAGTCAGTTGGCATTTACACGTGTAATGTAGAGAGAGCAGGTCTTATCAAGACGGACAGAAAATTATTTTCCTACATTTCCATACTTAGGACAGTTTAGACATTACTTTAAAATGGTAGTTTAAATTTAAAAAGTGATTCAATGTTCTAACAAATACATTCAGTGTAATCATATTCAGAATTTTCAGGAAATTAAAATGTAATTACTGCCCTTTAGAAGATATTAGTTTCTGTGCTATAATGTATTATCTAAATCTTCAGTGGCATCAGCACTGATATTGGCATTGGTGAATAGTAAGGAAGTGATAAGAGAGAAGAGTAGATGATTATGAGGTGAAGAGTTGACAGAAAAGCCCACGCTATGCTGGACAGTGTAGCTGGGTGCAATATGCATTATTTGCTCTTTAAGATGCCTCAGAGATACCTGGACTTCTCCATGATACAGCAAACAAAGGGTTAATTCCTGGTGACCCTACACACCCACGGCACTGCTGGTATCCAAACTTATTTGATTCAGAATATTTTAAGCAAGTTGACAAAAAAGTTGACAAAAATTCCATCTCTCTCTCTCTCTCTCTTTTTTTTTTTTTTTAAGCAGGGTCTTCCTTTGATGCCCTGGGATAGAGTGCAGTGGTATCCTCTTAACTCACTGCAACCTCAAACTCCTGGGCTCCAGCAATCCTCCTGCCTCAGTCTCCCAAGAAGCTGGAACTACCAGTACATGACACCAAGCCTGGCTAATTTTTCTATTTTTTGTAGAGATGGAGGCTCGCTCTTTCTCAGGCTGGTCTTGAACTCCTAACCTCAAGCAATCCTCTCACCTCAGACTCTGAAAGTGCTAGGATTATAGGCATGAGCCATGGCACCCACCCTAAAAACTCCATCTCTTACAGTTGGCCTGGATTTTTTTTTTTATGTAAAAGTTGAGACTAATCATTGAACACATATTCTAGTTTCTCAACCAGTGTGATTTGTTAAGTTCTTCAGTTAAGGGTCTGTTGGATGATAGATTAAATGGCTCCTGAAACACCAATATGCCCAGCATGCAGTGCTGTTTTCAGGGCTTCGTCGACTGCTCTGGCTAAGTTTAATAACATTTTCTTAATTTTCAAATCCCAGGAATACTTTTTCATTTCCCATGGTAACTTTTCTGAGACGTTTGATATGACTGCTCCTTGTTTTGAAACTTTCCTTGGCATTTCAGAAGCCACTGTGTTTTGGTTTCCTTGCTTACCAACTGTCATTTCTCAGTCTCCTTCACTAAATTCTCTTAATTTCTATTGTCTACTAAAACTTGGTGTTTTTCAGAATATGATCTTGGTTTTTGTCTTTTCTTATAGGATAATAGATGATTATCATTTTCCATGACTTTAATCCATCCTGCATACTGACACCCCCTTGGATGTCTCTTTTCTAGACTTCTCTTCATCTGAATTCCTCCTGCGTTCCCTATTCAGCCTCCCAAACCTGAATGCTTTTCTCTCCACACCTCCCACATCCAATTAGTCTTGAAGAAATGATGACTGTTTGTATCAAGTTTGTACTCTCTTTTCTGGTGCATTCACTTCTCACTGGGATTAAGCCTTCATCTTTCTTTTATGCTTTTAGTTCTTTTATTATTTCAATAACCTTCAAACTAAACTATATTACATTTGCTCCTTTGTCTCTCTCCTTTCTAAGACATGCAAGGACTGTACCTTGTCATCTTCATATTCCTAATGCCTAGCCGTGTCTGTCACATAGTAGGTGCTCCGTAAATGCTTCTTGACTGAACAGCACATTGTATCTGGGCGTTCTTCTTCTTTGGGGCACATTCTTTTGCCTCTACCCCTTTGCATAAGACTTCGGTGTTAATGTAGCCTTTTCTCTTACCACTTCTCTATGCTTGAGAATTGAGCCCGTGGTTGTTGAAGTGTTGATTGCCCGTATGCCTGTCAGTTCAGTGAGTGCTACCTAAAAACGAGTTTGGCCCACAGTGAGCATCTTGTTGTAAATGATCAGTTTTGAAAGGTTCTCCTGGGAATCTAATTAATCTCTGGGAGTGGGGACATCTTGCGCTGCTGCTTTCCAGGAAGCTGCCAGATGGCTCCCAGAAAAGCGTTGCTATTTAAAATCCTTTCAGAGGTGTCTGGGGAAAATGTTGTGGGCAAATATTCAAACAAGATCAGTAAGTAAAGCAGTGGCTAGGGGATGGATATCTTTTAACTTGCCTCCTCCAACTGATCCTTGTGCTTGCTTCTGAGCAGAGAGGTCTTTGATTTACTGACTCATCACAGTTCCTAAACTGGGATCGTTAATCCTTAAGAGCCATCTCCCGTGAACAGGATAAAAACAAATGTTTTGACAAAACCTTTAAAACATGTCTTAGAGATAGGATTATATTGCTAATAAGATCTTTGTTAAAGAAAGACTAGTGGATGGTAACAAAGTGGTTCTCAAATATAAACAAGCTTTGGAGGATAAATGCTCAGTATATGGGGCTCATTACAAGAATGGACGATGGTGAATGGACTTATGTGGATAAGAAAGGGTCTACTGTTATATTTGCTTCCCTAAGGTTTTCATTGTTTCTTCTTCAGTCTTTAATGTGACCACGTCAAAAGAGCTTGGGATTTTAGAAAGAAATGGAAGCAAGACAAATTCAATTCCATGAACAGAAGTTTCCAGGAATTTTCCTGGTCCTGGGTAGATCAAACTACAACAATAGAATTCAAGGTCTTCCAGATTTGGGGCTGAGTTACCCAAGAGGTTTATGACTGAATGTTCAAGGACCTATTTTCAAGGATGTGGGAAAGCAGACATATTTGCATTTTCTCTATATTTTTTCAATAATACGAATCAAGAATATTTAATCCTTTCTTAAGAGTGTAACCAAAATTTATCTTAAAAGCTCTGATTGTTGCACTTCAGAGCATAAATAGATAAATAGCTTATTTTTTTCCCCAATAAATTGAACTTCTATTCTCCAAAGTGAAGCATTGAGGATATAATCAATTCTATTTCATTGTGTCAGATGAGAGGTAAGCTTTTAATGTATTCAAATTTTTGGTCTGAATGGCAGTTTTATCATGAGCCAAAGGTGGATTTGGGCAGTGATTCTGCAACATAGATCTCTTGAATTATCTTCCAGGAGTCTGATGCAGATGGACAAGCTGACCTTGAGGATGTGTCTGTGCTGTCTGGGTTGGGGTGGCTCCCTGGCCATCTGTGAGTAATTATGTGTAATATCAATACCTGGGAATGGGAAGTTATCTTATTGCCAGATGTGACCATTTAAAGGAAACTTTCAGAAAAACTGGTGGGAAGCCAGCTAGCTGATAAAGTGATATTCTTTTCACTGAAAGAGCTTTGAGAAAATAAATTATATTATCACAAATATAGTGAGTGGTTAAAAAAATCTAGTGAGAATTGTTGTTAACAAGTAACACATCCTTCATGGAAAGGTAGTCAACTAATTCTTCTTCTCCAAAAATTTGATGATGAAAAGGGTTTTCTTCATTCATTCTTTTGTTCAAGTTGAATGTGCTAGAGATGCCATTCTAGGCATCCTGTCTATTCACTTCATAGATCACGTCCCCAAGTTGAGTTTCTTGAAACTCTTCTAATTTGTTGGCATTTACATAGAAAAATGTTAGATTTGGAAAATGATGCCAGAACATGGCATTATCATAATCATGATCTTTTTGACCAGAAAAGGACCTTTCTCTTCTGTGTCTTTGGTTTCCACATCTTTTTAAAGCTTCTCCCTATTATACAGCTGAAGTCACGCCACCATCCTGTTCTTTCTTACATTTCTGCTATCATTTCACCCGTTTATGACCCTTTGCATTAATGCTCAAAGAAAAGCACAGGAAAAATGAAGGGATTTGGCTAAAATGAAAGCACTTTATATTTAATCTGTTAATGGCTTTTTTTCTCCCATCAATAGAAACAACTTGCAAGAAATCACAAACATACACTGTTATGGGAAAATGTATTGAGAGTACATGATCACACCTTGTTGTTTGTCTTTGACTGTGAAAGTATTTAATCAAGAGACTTGTTAAATCAGAGATTATACAAATTAACATAACATTCATATTTTGAAATTCCTTCAAGAGAGAAAAGCTACCTTTGAAGCTGAAATGAAATAAAAAAATTGTCTTTTATGTATCAAATCCATCTCCTTTATAGAAAGATAGATACATGTGTTTCATATTTTACATGTGAATGGCCTGCAAAAAGCCATACAATTTATTTAAGCAGAATAAAAGGAAATTAAAAGTACAGAAAGAATATTCATACACACACACACATGCATACATACTTACATGAAAATGCACAAACCAAAGAGAATTAATTTCTTTCAGTTAAAAAAATTAAGGAGCCAAAAATTTAGTTTAGCAAAGACTTCAGTGAATGTGTCTGCAGGTATACTGCAAAATGATTTTCTTTTTTCAGAGTAAGTGGATATATATGTTTGTGGGTAGTGTTGTCTTTTATGTAAGAATTGGTTTCAGTCTATTTCAGTGTTTGTGTTAGAAAGGTTTATTTAGAATTCTTTGTTTCTACCAGGTTGAGGATTACTTCCCAAAGAATTCGTGGTTTAACTAGCAGTGAATGCCTATAAACATTGGCAAGTTCTCACTTTACTCTGTGAGCTGTCTAACATAATCAACGTTGATTGTCAGTCCGGATATCTTAGATAACTTTTGGTTTGCTTGCTGTATTTCCTGTTTGCTTGATCTATTTTGATCAGGTTAAACAGATAGCTGCCACTTGCCATTTTTAATATGTGCCATGGTGCCACGGATGTGTTAGGGCAGCAACTGCTGGTTTCTCCTCATCTGTCCTCTTTAGCACTTTCCTTTGTTATGTGTAGGCAAATAAAATAGGGGGCAAAACATCTGGAAACAATCAGCAAACAACAGTTTGGAAATTTCTGCTTCATTTGGACTCGACATACTTCAGAAAAGACTATTCATAGAATAATTAAATTTACATTTTAGTTTCATCAGAAAAGTTCATCTCCTTGACAATTACTAAAACCGTTAATTTTCCATTTACATTGTAATTGTCTTAATTTAGCAATAATTATACTTAGCCCCCTCTCTCTCCTCAAAATGTAGACATCTGGTCTTCAGTCAAAAGAGTTTTCTTCCTAAAACTTAGAAAGGGGAGTCTTATCACTCTCTACTTCGTAAACCTCCTAAGTTTTCCAATGGTGTATGAAAAAAATTCAAGCTCACCAGTTTCAAATTTGACATTCACCATGTGCTGGAATCTGTCTGGTCTCATCTCTATCTTGTCTCTTCACACAGTATGTAATACAGCCACGTCTTTCTATTTCACTGTTAGTGTTTTTTCTTTGTTTCCTCCTCCTCCTCTTCTTCCTTCTCCTCCTCTTATTATTTTAATTTTTATTGAATCTTCAAATCTTCAAATGCCACCTTTATCACTCCCTCCTTCATTACAATAAATTCCTACTTCTCTTGGGCTTCTGTAGTACCTTGTTCACATCCTTATAATGCATTTGTCTTAATTCTTGACTTACAGATGGTTTCCCATCACTTTCTACTGCTATACTGTGATTTTATTGGGGTCAGGGCCCATATTTCATTCATCATTATATCTCACAACACCTTGCATAGTGGTCTGCACACAATAAAAGTTAGTAAAGGGCAAAAAAACCCAAAACAAAACAAAACAAAACAAACCCGCATGGATAAACCAGTGTCATCCTGTTATAAAAAACAAAACAAAACAAAGACAATTGAGCTACATGAGTAAGATATCTTGAATTTAAAATTACTTAATAATTCTGTTGAATGACAGAATTATAAATGGCTATCAAGAGAAGCTAATTTTTTTTTTTCTTTTTGAGAAAAGCCAGCACACAGCACTTTTACTGCAGTAATAAAACTTGAAACTCATATGTGGTCCTGGTGGTAGAAGGAAGATGGGCAGCAGCACTTTCTCTCACCAGTCACTACCCAGGACAGCAAAAGAGTGAGGAGAGGTTGTGGGAGGAAAAGCCAGGAGACTTTGAGATCAGCAGAGGGAGCCAGGCGTCAAAAAGCAGGAAATACCTCGCTTAGGATAATGATCGCCAGCGCCATCCAAATTGTTGCAATGAATACTATTTGGATGATAGGAACACTTATAACTATCGACCCCAGCATTACAAAAGCAAACCACATAACCAAAAACATTTGTATCCCCTTAATACTTTGAAATAATAAAAAAAAGCAGGAGCTGCTGAAGCTGTGATGACCAGCATCATTTTCTTAAGAGAACATTCAAGGATTTGTCATGATGGCTGGGCTTTCCTTGGGTATTAAGTCTACAAACAGCACCTTCAATTTAAATTTTCATGAAAGTTCTTAAAATTTAAGAAGTGGTGGAGCTTGGAAAGTGATGAGATTGCAAAATTCCTGAAAGTCCATTAGAAGAACCACAGGATTAAAAAAAGAAAATAAGCCAGGCCACGAAGAAGACTTCAGAGGTCTCTGAAATCCATCCCTGCACATCCAGAGTCCTCTATCAGGATCAGATTTGATACGAAATGATGGCGAGTTGGCGTTCATAGTCTCGGGCTATATACTTGGGCTCAGAAACCTAATTCTGAATTAAATTTAGGGAGTGCCAATGACAGTTTTGCTTGGTCTTGTCAGTGATTATAAAAACACAGTTCTAAATTGGGGCTGCAGTAGGTATTACTAAGAAAAAAAGAATTGAAGAACTATGCAAGACTGGGTTGTGAAGGACAGGAAGAAAGAAAAAATTGTTTAGCTCCTAATAATTTTTAGAGTTTAAATAGTTCTTTCAATGGGACTACATAGACGGCAACTGATTGAGTCCTCATTTGTCTAGCTCTTACTTCTTAGGTTGCTTTAACTGCAGGAAAAAGTATTAAAAGCATAGATTATAATTAAGAAGTACAAGGTAGGGTACAAGCCTCTGAACTGGTTGCTTTGCTTGTTTGTTGTTTTCTTCATGTATCCACAACTCTGGAATCATGGCCCAGGTTCTTTCCAGAATCAGGGTAATTCACGTTTCGCAGAGTCAGAGTAATTCACTTCACTGAGGGGAGAAAAGGGGCCTCAAGTAGGGCTATTTATTACGTACTAGTTCCTTTTTAGTAACTCCCTGTAATGACTCTTGTCTGGGCCTCTACTGCTACTGATTTCCATTTGTTCCAGTGTCTGATGATACAAAGAGTCCCACAGAAACCTTTGCCTTCAGTAGCAATAGAATTTATTTTCCTATGAGCTTCTTTTTTTTTTTTTTTTGAGACAGAGTCTCACTCTGTTGCCTGGGCTAGAGTGCCATGGCGTCAGCCTAGCTCACAGCAACCTCAAACTCCTGGGCTCAAGGGATCCTCCTGCCTCAGCCTCCCGGGTAGCTGGGACTACAGTAACGTGCCACCATGCCCGGCTAATTTTTTCTGTTTTCAGTTGTTTGGCTAATTTCTTTCTATTTATAGTAGAGACAGGGTCTTGCTCTTGCTCAGGCTGGTCTCGAACTCCTAAGCTCAATCAATCCTCCCGCCTCGGCCTCCCAGAGTGCTAGGATTACAGGCGTGAGCCACTGTGCCTGGCCTCCTCTGAGCTTCTTTGTGTGGCCATGAAATAATTGTAGCTTATTTTGATTATGGAAGTTTTATTCCTCCAACTATTGAGGTATTAATATTTATGCTGAAGAATTAAACTTGGACACTACTAGTGTGGTGCACTTGTTAATGAGACAAGTGAGTCCTTTTCCAGCAACTACAAATCCATCATGCAAAGGGGAATCATGTCCTTTTACTTTTTCATACTTAAAAAAATTCTTTATCTTCTTGGCATACTCTTTGATATCTTCTCCTTGGGAGAAATCTTAATTTTAGCTTCAGAGTGTTTTTATTTTCATTTTCTTCCTAGAAGCTTATTTTTTTAAATGCAAATAGGGACTCTAGGATTTACCTCCAGCTCTAAGATTTCCTGAACTGAATGAGCCCAGTGGGATTTACTGTGTTCCTCAAAATGCCTCCTATCTAGTAACAATGTTACCTCAAAATGTATTTACTGCTACTTGTAAATGTACCTCTTCTTTCAGTGGGAGATATATGGTGGGGATTTGGGGATAGGAGAAGGAAAAAGAAGTGCAAAGATAGTGTACACACTTTCTGTAATTAGAGTCTTGCCTCAAGCCATCTCTGATATATTTCCATTGGTCCAGGGTCAATCAATCAATCCATCAATCAATCAACAAATTCCAGAAATATTTTTATGTACCCCCAACAATATCTCTTTCCTTAAAGGGAAGAATCATAGCAGGATCAATACCTCCCTTGTTTCTTGACACATATTAGATGGTCACTTAACCATATAGTTCAATCCAGGTCCCTCCAGAATGTGCGGATGGATCAGTGGTCTATAGTAAAACAATGTTTATCTCGCATGATTGCAGGCATTTTGCAATTTTGCCAAAAGTCCCCAAATAGTCCAGTGGCAATGTTAAGCAGCATTCATTGCTAAATTCCTTCATTATGAGGCCATTCTGCCTTTTGCTTAGGTCTGTTGAGAACCTGCGTTTTCTCTTGAGCTTTGGAAATTGTGTGTCTTGGTTGAGGGAGAGTCATGGAACCTCCTCCTCCATACTCTTTCCAGCTGTCAGAGACCTGTCCATAGTTCCGTCCTGTCAGCTTCCTCTGCTACTAAAATCTAAGGGTTTATCCATGTTGCTGGTCATTCATGCTTTGTTTGCTGTTAAGAGTATGTCTTTTTCCAAGTGTCCACTGTCCCCCCACTGTATTTCGAGTGGTTTTTTATTATATAAAACTCAAATACATAACCCATAGTATTTTCTTGGCACCTGGTTTCTTCGTCTTTTGCATGAAAATGGCTGTGTTGATGTGCTTCTGTTTGGAGTTGTCTCGATTCCAAACTCTGAGATGTAGAAAATTATTTTCCCTCGTTTCCCCCTTCTAATGCGATTCCCCCTAATTCTTTCTTCTTTTGGGTTTAGACCTCCTGTGTTCCAGAATCCTTCTCTCAGCAGGCACAATGTACTTCGGCTCTCTGAGAACTCACCTTGACAGCTCTGGTCCCAGTTCTAAGTGCTGTTTCCAGAAATCTGGCCTTCAAGTATAGGTAAAAAAACAAGGCAGCCATTCAAGGACTGAAACTGGCCTTCTATTCCCTGTCCGTGAAGAAAGATCAGATGCTACTGACGCCCCATACATGTGTGGGATCTTGGTAGCTGTGGGATGTGCACTGACCCCAGGCTGTCTGTCTGTTTTCTGGCACTGTTTAGTGTCACATCTTGTATTCTCCATTATTGTTTGGATTGCCCCATGTACTTGCCAGGATGCCTTTCTGTGTCTTAGATCATTAGCGTTGACTCTTTGCCTCAGTGATCATATTTGGAGCCTATGTCTTGCATGTTGAAATCTCTGTTGTCAGCCAGCGTCTCCCCAACCCTGACCAACTCCCAAACCTTTCCCACTCCAGAGTGTGGCTCACATCTGGGAAACACTTTCCTCTCCAAAGCCCAGTTTTCTTAAAAGTATATGTTCAAACCTTATTTAAAAATCAAAGATACAACTCATAACACATTACTGGTAGTGGTTGTCCAGTACTGTTTGTATGATATTGGTATTTATACACAGGTCTTACATGCCAACAAAAGTGCGAACCTGATGAAGAAAAATCCATGCCTTGTTAGTCCTTAAATTCTTCTTTCTCTCTCCCCAATGTCAATGACAGTGATAAACACACAGTAGACACCTGATACACATTTGCCAAATGGTGACCAATGGGATCAATGCAGAATTCACTTGGAATTTCTCACCATGCAGGGCATTTCTCTCAGTTAGAAAAAGAAATATTTATCTTATTCTCACTCTTGATTTCCCTGCACTTGTAACTTTTCGTATTTCAGAACTCAGTGGTTGTGTTATTGAATGTCTTTCAACTATAGAAATCAAAGAGCCTTTGGGAATAAGACTTTCTTTTTTTTAAATTTTTTTTAAGACTTTATGCTCTGGAGTTAGAGGCTTGCTAGGAGTCATTGATGGTTTTCTTGTAACTTTCAAGAAAATCATATATTCCAGGAATGTGGACACCTGGGTATCTGCTCAAATTACTCCTTTTAAGAATATTAATTCATTCTTTTGCTCGACCTGCCTAAATGAAGCCATTGCTTCCTGAATTCTTCCAATCTATGGGTTGAGAGCATAAATAAGTTTCTTCAAATACCAAAGTCTTCAATAATTTTCTTTTTATATTCATTTTATTCTAAATATTTATTTGTGACTTTCTTAAGGGTCAAAAGATAAAACAGTTCATTGTATTGCACAAATTATAGCCATAGAGCATTATATGGTCATATAGAAATTAAATGATATCTTGAATTTTATTAATTCATGCTTTTGGCATAAAGAGAGAATACAGTGACTATATAGAACAGAAAATAAGAGAGATGAGATATAGAGAAGAAGGAATATGCTACAATTGCATTATTAATGCCATTCAAAATACCAGCTATCTATATAAAAATGCTATATGAAACAAATTTTCAAGCAGCTTACATAACTAGTGGCTTTTCAGCCTAAATGCAGAATTAAGTTTTTATTAGGGAGTGAATTTTGGGTTATATTACATTTTGAGGAAGTTTTATATTTTTTTCTGTTAGTAATAGTGTATAAAATTTTTATAAGAAGGTAAAAGCTATTTAAATAAATCAATTATTTTGTGAATAGTTTAGAACAAGTGGAAAAGTGTCTTGTCCTTTCTTTCTCAATCCTAGAGATACAGTATTCTATTTTAAACAATTGTATATGGTACCTAGGAGAGTACTTCAAGGCATTAATATGATATTAAGTCTAGATTATGAATTTTGATGTCCTAAATGTGGCTGTAACATTAAGGTTTCTTAATATTTTAATATCTGTAGAATTATAGGACTCTACTCTTTGGGCCTCGGATACTAAACTTACTGATATGTGTGGGGGCTTCTTTCTGTTTACTTCAAGTTTACATGCAAAGGGACATATGCTAGAGTAACACTCCTGTCCTCTTCCCCACCCATTGCTCATTCCACACCCTGAGAAGAAGTGAGTTTACTGATTGGTGGTTGACATCTGGGTCCAGTTTCTTTATTGGACCCTGGGGATTTACTTTTTTCTTTCTCACATTGCCCTGGGCCAGTATAAGTGACTAGTCTTTGATAAGTGCATCTATTCCATGGATGCAAAATTTTCTTTGGTGGACTTCCTGAAGTGCAATGTTTACATATGTGTGTGTGGGTGGTGGCAGTGTGGGAGCAGGCAAGGTAGCAAGCCCTTTGGCTGTAAAACCATGTCCACATTTTCCAATCAGCTTGCAATAATAAGGCCAATATTTTTGTTTCCATTTGTCTGTCTTGTCCATCTTATTTCCCAATTTGTTCCAAAATTGACAGGAGAAGGAAGGAGTGTCATGTCTTGCATTCTGCCAAACCTCAACACTATGGTAATAAACTAGGAGTGTGGGATGCTACTATCCATCTCATGAATGATGCAGTCAATAATGCCTTAACTAAAGACAGGAGGCTTCTTCTAGAATATTACTCCACCTAGATCAAGACATTCCTTCCCAGTGGCATTATTTATACTCATCCAGTATTAATAGCTTAAATCATCTTCTAAGAATTCTGTCCCAAGAAATCCACAGACTTCTTACTAAGTTGCCCTGTTAGGTTAATATCTATCTGAAAATAAATACTGGACACAGGAATACTTAGGAATTAACAGCATTCTTCTCTTTATTTCTACCTTCTTCTCCTTCTCACTCTTCCTTCTTCCTTCTTGTCAACCTCTCCCCATGGAAAGATCAAGTTAAAGTGTAATTTGGGGGAATATATGTGGGGTAAATTCAGATAAAATCCAGATTTAATGAATGTAGTGAGAAATTACAAGGGTCTGTTTGCTCCTCTGTGCCAGAGTGAGATTCTTTTAGGCATGGATACTCCTTGTTCCTATTTCCATTTCTTGTTTTGGTAGCCTTATAATTTTCTTCCAATTTCCATTTTGAATCCTCCTAAAGTCTTTGAAAAATAAGTAATGTTTTACAAAACAACAACAAAGCAACAACAACACAGATATGAGGAGCCAAAATAACATTCATAGTAAATAACCTGGTTAGTAGGGAATCAAGAGTGTTGGATATTGAATGCCTCTCTGTTTTTTAGAATTTTTATTAATAGTTTAAATACAATTAATTCAAATAAATATGTCAATGTCTTCTAACTTGGGCCATCTGATGGAAAAGAAAAGAAATAAATAAAAGAAAAATATTTTTTTGATAAAAATTATCTTTATGAAAATTGGTTTTAAAGTCTTGAAATTTGGGATATTTTATATTGTATGGTAGTCCTTTGAAAATTATTTTGGTAAAAGATACATTAAAAGAGGTAATTCCTTAAAAAACCAAACATCCTTAATCACTAATGAAAGGCTCATTAATGGGTCAATAAATGTGGAAGATGAATTACATCAGGAGAATAGGGATTGCCAAATATCAAACAATTTCTTGGAAAAGAGACAATATATTACTGCTGAGGCAGTCAAAATATCCTTTTCATACAGATATAGAAAATCTATTCTCTTCATTGTTTAAGATAGCCATGTGAAGTTGTGTTTGGAAAGACCAGTGACATCTTTATGTTGTTGTTAGTAAACATGCAATATATGTTAGTAAACTGTAGATGTTATTATTATTAAAAATTTATACCTGATTCTAAAAAAAGGAAACAATAACATTATTAAAATAGAAGTATAAACTAAAGAAAAATTTGGAAGAAATACATATATACTCCAAACCTAGGGTTTTCATTTTACCTAGGAAAAATATCTAACTGCTTTAAAATGTTTTATAAAGCCTTGCAACGGCTGATTCTGGCCTATTTTTTGATATCATATCATGCTATTTTTCTCCCTCATATACCACATTCTTGGCACACTGTCCTTTTTTCAGTTCGCAAACCCACTCTATTTTTACTGACCTCAAGGTCTTAAATTCAAAGTTCCTTATCTGGAATTCTGCCAGGAGAGCTCCTTCTACACTATTTACTGGGAAAATCTATCCTTCAAGGGCTGGTGTCATCTTAAGTATCATTTTTTCAGAACAAGGCCTTCTCTGCCCACACTCACATGACCCTCCCCTCCCCCATCCCCTTGCTCCAATATCTAAGAATCTGTGGTTCTTATATTGAATTATGGTCAGTCATTAATAAATATAAGGGGCACAAGACCCCTCAAAATCTATGGTCCTTATTAGAACCCTAACCAATAAACTCAACAAATATTTTGACTGTTTATGAAAGTGCAGTACAGATTTTTAAAATAATTTTGAATCGTGAAACTTAGCATAATGAGTTGTATTTTCAGAGATATGCTGTTTTATTACCTAAAGTTTCTATGAGAAATACACTTTGTTAACTTGACCAAATGATAAAACTGATGGATTAAATGACATAATTTGATTATTACTTCTATATGTTAAGTTCCATATCTGAAAAAGGGGTGGGCACATAATTGATCCTTTTTATTTTAATCATCATCATATATCATTCCAGGAATCGTAGAGCTAAATTTAAGGCCAAACATAATACTTGCACTCACCATTCATTCGACAAATATTTATTGAATACCTTTCACGTGCCAGTGAGGAGCTGGCCAAACCTCTGAGAATCAATTTTTCCAAAAATTGATTCATCTAATAATCAATTCACCAAGATCGAAAACATGACTGCTAATTATTATTTCCTAACAGCCCTTTATCTATGAAATTGTCTGTGTATACCGTACATTGTAATTTTCTGCATTAGCCTTGGGCAGATTATCTACATTTGTTCAGGTTTCACTACTATGCCCTTGGTCCTAATTATTCCTTGTTTTATACTGTCTGGGGTTTTTTTGGGGGGGGGGTGATATATTCTTTTTTTCTTGTTTATAAAGGTCATCTCAAATTTTACTTTTGTCATTCAGGCTGTAAGCAAGTGAGCATAAACCTAAAATAGTAACACTCTCTTCTTTCATCTGAGTCATTGGTAAGCACAGTGGTTGTGTGACATCAGTCCCGACTTCCATGGGATGGTTCTCAGATATGCTTTCCAGGCAGATTATTATCAGCTTTGTTATATAAACCTTTATTGCTTTGTGCAGCCACCTATCCACCCTGTGGATAGTTTCTTGAATTTGGGATTTCAACCTCCGGAAAGCTGTACAGAAGGCCATGGCAGAGGAGACAAAGACGGATTCTGCGTTTTCTATGTGCTTTTACATTTATAGAACCATTCATTCCTCATGATAACATTGTCAGAAAAATAACATTCTTTCTAGTTTATCAATGAGGAAACGAAAGCTTAAGGGGATTAGGAATTTCTGACCTTTCCCCCAACACCCCTTAGTTCTTCACACTCTGCTGTTTTGGCTGTGCTGGAAACAGCAAGGAATGCTTTTCAAGAATATATATTGAGTACTCTGTTCAATGCAGAAATAACATGCTTTAGGATTATATTTAAAGGCATTGTTGCCAGTTTTAAATTTCTTAAAAAGATAAATGGAAAGTAAGAATGGAGAGAGAATAGGTTTTTGGCAGGGGGATGCATTTTGTCTTGTAGGCAGAACAAATTGCCACAAACTTAGTGGCTTACATCGATCCCTATTTATTATCTCACAGTTCTTCAGGCCAGAAGTTCTAGGTGGTTTGTCTGGGTCCTCTGCTCTGGGTCTCACCAGGCTGAAAAAAGATATCGACACCTCTGGACTCTTAATGGAAGGTTCTGAGAAGAATCCACGTCCAGCCAGGCCCATTCATGCTGTTGACAGAATTCTGTTCCTTGTCGCTGAAATACTAAGGTTCTTTTTTTCTTGCTGTCAGCTGAGGGTTGCCCTTAGCTGCAATAGGCCCCTCTCTGTCCATGCATATGGTTCCTACACGGACCAGGAAAGGTGTGTTGAATCCGTCTCATGCTTAGAATCTCCTTTGTCTTTCTCTTCTTCTTCCAGCTGGAGAACATTCTCTGCTTTTAAGGGCTCATGAGATTAGATTGGATTTGCCTGGATAATCAGAGATAATCTCCCCTATTTAAAGTCCATCACCTTAATTACACCTGCAAAGTCCCTTTTGCCATGTCATGTTAACATATATTATCATAAATTCCAGGGATTAGTCATGAACATCATTGGGGGACCATTCTGCCTACCACAGACAGAAGAGGAATGGAAGAGGGAGAAACTTTTCTCAATTTAGAAGTATGTCTGAGGGAATTTTTGATACTTTTGTTAGATGAAATTTGCTCTAAGTGTAAGATTCCCTGTTTAATTATTGTTTTCCCATGTAGTTGAAATTTGTGGTTAAATAACGAAACAGAACTTAGTTTAGGATATTTTTATCTTCCATTTTTGGTATAGGCTGGTTTTATTTTGATTTTTTGTTTCTAATTTATAAACTTTCCAAGTATAATTAAGTATAATTTTTGAAAAAATTTTTTTGCTTGTCCATTTGGAATACATTTTTCTTGATTACCACTGATTTTTAGTTTATTGTAGCTTTATTTGGATTACTGTGGTGATTAACGTTACGGCTGAGTACAGAGGGTTGGAAATTCTAAGTAAGATTTCTAAAGATCTAAAAATTGAAGGAGCAGACGGGACAGTTGGAAGTCATAAGTTACAAATGGCAACTTGTATTTTTATGGGAAATCATTTCTTTCCTTGAGGAATTATGTTTTGTATTGGTTTTTAGAGTGTTTAGTCTTTGGAGAAATATTTGTAGTTTTAGAAAACACAGCTATCGTATTTTTGAATTAAATGTCACTTAAGCCTTTATGTCATGTATTCTATTTTTTTTTTTTTTTTCTTTTTTGAGACAGAGTCTTGCTCTGTGGCTTGGGCTAGAGTGCCGTGGCATCAACCTAGCTCACAGCAACCTCAAACTCCTGGGCTCAAGCGATCCTCTTTTCCTCAGCCTCCTGAGTAGCTGGGACTGTAGGAGCTTGCCACTGTGCCCAGCTAACTTTTTCTATTTTTTGTAGAGACAGGGTTTCACTCTTGCTCAGGCTGGTCTTGAACTCCTGAGCTCAAGTGATCCTCCTGCCTCAGCCTCTCAGAGTGCTAGGATTACAGGCATGAGCCGGTGTGCCCAGCCAACGCCATGTATTCTAAGCTCTTTCAATTAGAAATAACTTTACCCCTATTCCAAAGAATTCAAGTAGTTCAGGGTTAAACAGCATGTCATCATGATGTTAGGGGTGCTTCATTCCTCCAAAAATGTTCTGTGTTATGGTTTCTTTTTCTAGTTCAATAGAAAAATATTGACATAAATTAAAAGTGAGGTCTGAGTTTTTCTTTTGGGAATTGTCCCCTTCTTTTCTTCCTGTATTGACATTACATTCCTCCATTTCATTTTGCCTGGAGACAAAATCTGTTGCATCAGTTTTCCTTCTACATTTTGCCTGAGAAAAACTGTAGAGGACAGCTGTTTTAATGTTGAAATGAATCCAATTTCTACTAAGTATGTCCTCAGAGCTTTAGGAAGTTTATTTTTAACTCTGACAGAATTAATTTAGAGTAAGACCATAAATGACCATTGTTGTCCGTTATCTAATTTTCTGAAGAATGTGTGGTTACCTCTGCCTTTGAGTAAGCCACAGAATGTACACTCTCAAGTAAACGAGAAAAATATTATTGCAGGGTGAAATAATGCATTTACTCAATTTCTGCTGTGGTTGTTTGCCTTGACTAAAATTTTCATCAATTGATTAATAATTTAAAAGAAGTTATCCATTTATCCACTAATCTGTGTAATTTATAAAGCCTATACTCAAAGATATTGTAGTTTATGTGCCAGGTTATGGTTGGTGGTGAGAGAATGAGGTATAAAGGGGAAAATGATGTAGCATTGAATTCCACTGAAAGATCATTGCCCTGGGAGACCAGCTACCTTTCTTGGGCTTTAGGGGCTCCTGGACATTTCTTTTATGACCTGGTCTGAGAAAGAACGAACAGTTCTTAAACACTTCTGAGGGGTCTGCCTCCCTGTTAGCTCATTCACTGTATGTGGATTGAGTCTCCAAAGTGCACCGTGTGTGCGTGTGACTATGCGTGCACGTCCCTGTGTTGGGACCAGGGAAGGGACAAACTGTTCTTTCTTTGTTTCATCCTTCACTTTGAAAAGGGTGAGAGAAGAGCCTGGGTCCCAACATAGGCCAGAACCGGGTTTGAATTACAGCTCCATCCCTTGTCAATATCTGTGTGATCAGTGAGTGTCAGTTTCCATGTAAAATGGGGAGAGTAATACCAAGGACTGAAGATAATTTATGTAAAGCACCCTGTGCACTTTTGGTCCCATTGTGGACAGTTAATAATTAGCGGTTGTTATCATTGTTACTGTTATAAAAACCCTCTTGTCACTATACTTAATTAATGTATTCCTTCTATGGGAAACATGAATAGAAACAAATTAGTTATTCTTCATTATTGTTAAAAAAAAAAAAGTGTTTAGAGCCCCACACCCTGGGTGGCTTCGTGAGCACTGCAGGCTCTGAGCATGCAGTTGCTGTCAGAAGGAATTTGAAGTGCTTAGCTCTGTCTTTGTAGTTTATTAATCTGCTACCATGGAAACAGATATTTAATCTTTAAAAAACAAGAAAAACGGCTTTAAACAAAGCCCTGTTTCAAATAATGTGTCGGTGGTGGGCAGTTTCTTTCTTTCTTTTTTTTTTTTTTTAAATATGATTTCTAAGTGACTAACCTCATTTTTGGCAATTTGATTTGAGTTTCCATGGAAACAGAAGTGACAGCTGAGGCCTCCAAACTCTTGTAACTGGTGTGGCTCAGGTTAACTCTTGCGAATATCAGTTGTCCCAAGGCACCTAAAGGAGCCAACAGAAATAAGAGTCAGCCAATCCCCAGAGAATATGAAGGAACAATAAATCAAACATTTACGAAATCATATATACACAATGCTGCGAGTTTGAGAAAAGTAAGAAAAGCATGTGTAATGGGTAGGCAGACAGAGAGTCACAGATGTAATTCATGGTTAGCAGTTACACAACCTGGCCTGATACTAAACGCCTTTTTCTGAGTGGCTAAAGCAATTTACCTATTCGTCATATATTTTTGTTAGACTGAACAGAGGACTATTGGAAAAGGCTGAAAGGTTGGGGGATTAATAAAATATCACAAAATGGACCTATGATTTACTAGCATGAGAACTAAATGTGAAAGAAAAAAATTAAATGAAAATGTATAAAAGCCAAACTTATAAAGATAGATATATTCAAATGACATAGGCCCAAATATTTCTGCAGGGGCTTTCATTATTGGTGTTTGTAGAGATTTTTCTAATTCTTGATATTTCATAATGCTATTATATACCTCCCAGGCTAGCTGATATAAAAGTAGTAGTCACTATCTTACTTTAGAAAGACTTTCCAGTAATTCCACATCACATTAGAGCGAAAAAAAATCAGAATTTCACTTCTTGAGTTCCTAATATGTACTATAAACCAACAGGCCACTTTTTCTTTTTTCTAACTCAAGTATATTGTGAGTATGTGAATGTTTATTTGTGTGCTATATCTCCATGGGAAGAGCTGTACCTCTGAATTGTTTTGTGATGGGTGGGGAACAAGGGGAACATCCACTCTAGGCCACTCTGACCACCATATCTTTTACTAAAAATTTTACTTGGGTACTGTAGGTATTTATAAAGTTTTCTTTATAAATATCTAAAGGAGTTTCCATAAATGAAGATTTTATAAAGAAACAAAATATTTAGTTGAGGACTGAGTTTGCTTCATGTCATGCACAATATAGACAGTTTCTCAACATTTAAGCATAATATTGGAAAATGATACGTATTTTTATCCTATTGAGGAATTATTTCATTACGGGAAAAGTTTATTAATTATTTTCTGAGTATGAAAGTACTGTGTACTCTTTTTAAAAAGCTTTTATAAACTAATCAAAAGAATTAAAAAGAAGATAAAAGTCATTCACAATCTCTTTATCCAGTTAGTGTTCATATATAAAGCATGCACATGTAAAACCCTCTCACATATATTCTTATATAAATTTGACTTAAATATAATCATAATATCCTTTCACATATACTCTTATATGTATACTTGTATAAATTAGTAACATTAATTTAATTACAATATGTGTCCTCTTTCTAATGTTTTATTTTTAACTTTAAATATGTTATCAATATCTTTCCATGCATCTAGCCATCAAATCAATACTAACTTTAGGAGTAGCTTTGTAATTGTTTCTCATCGAGCATGTATATGCAAACCTACCCCAAAGGCCGAGGGAGCTGAGAGGCCAATGAAAAGGGCTGACAAATCCAGTTTCTCAAAAAGAAACACTTAATGGGGACTCAGGAACAGAAGTGATGTCTTGGGCAGCCCAGAGACAGTGAATTGCCACACCTATCCTCCAGAAATTATCCTTTATTATTATTTTTTCTTAGAAAAATCTTTTTTATTCCAGCTTTATTGAAGTATAATTGATAAATAAAAATGGTATGTATTCAAGGTGTACAATGTGACTCATATACATATGCATTGTGTAATGATTACCGTAATCAAATTAATGAACACATTCGTCACCACACACAGTTACTTTTTGTGTGTGTACGTGTGTGGGGGGGGAGTGAGGACGCTTCATATCTACTCTATTGGCAAATTTCAAGTAAACAATACAGTATTATTAACTATAGCTGCTATCCTGTACATTAATCCCCAGACCTTATTCATGTTATAACTGAAAGTTTGTATACTGTTGACCAACATCCCCCACTTCCTCCATGCCCTAGTCCCCGGCAACCACAATTCAGGGTATATTTTTGATAAAGATACAATGTCAATTGTGACCTCCCTAAGTAAGGATTATTTCTGTTCTATCCCATTGCTCCAGAACCCTAAGCTGGGCCATGTGAGAACCAGGGCTTGTGTTTTCCAAGTCTTTGAGTACTTCCTTAACTAGTCATAGGAGCTAACTGGCAATGATGCAGGTGAAAATAATTGTTCAACTGAATGAAAGCAGTAGGAAAACAATAGATCATTCAGTTCAACCAAAAAGTGGGGGAGTCACTGACTAAATTTCAAAACAGCCTTAGAATCCTTTCTCTTATCATAAATTGTATGGTTTTCTTCTCTCCTCTACCTACTACTGCTTCCTATTCTCTCTTTCTATAATGTATTGTTTTATCTGCTCCAAAAATAATAATAATCATCTCGTTCCATATGGTCTATTGTGATGGCACAATGCATTTATATGAATAGATTAAAAAGAAGAAAAATACGGAACGTTTCACGAATTTGCATGTCATCTTTGGGCAGGGGCCATGCTAATCTCTGTAGTGAGCGCCAGAAAATACCCTTTACATAGCAAGCTTTTTTTGTAGAACATGTGCATGTGGTCATGCCTCAGACTTTCTGACCATTGGGGAGGTTAGATAAACATCTTTATGTGGGGTTTTCTATACTACAGGCATTGTTTCTTTATAAGAGGTTATCTAAGCTGCAGAACACTTTAGCATGGAAGAGTCAAACGTTGGTCATCATGGAGGTTTCGCTTCAAGATGATGTCACTCTTGCCAGGCAACAGGCTGTTTTCCTACAGTAATATTCTGTTGTATAGAAATACTATACGTCATTTAACCAAGTCCCTTAATAACAAAAGTCTTGGTTTTCACAAATTTCCAGATGAAATTGAGTCATATAATCTAGTTCCAAAGAAAAATTCTTACTTGGATTTTAATTGGGATTGCATTACAGTTACAGGTTAATTTAGAGAAAACTGACATCTTTATAGATATAGATACCTCTTATCTAGAAACATGGCTATTGCTACAGTTTTTCAACTCTTCTTTTATGCCTTTCAGTAAAGTTTGTAGTTCTATTCCCATAAACTCAGATTTTTACTTTAGTGCCCTTTTAGCAGACTTTCTTCATTATGTCAAGAGAATGACTTTATGGACAATTCCTGTACCCAACATTAAGTTATCTGCTCCACATCTCACATGCATCACTCTGGGATTTACTATTTACCTGTTTCATTTCCCTAGCAAATTTAGCAATGTCTGCATTAACTGGAAGTTCCCATAGAGTCACAAGGTCATGGGATAATGACATTTCTACAATAAGGGAGGGAAAATTTCGGTTATTTTTCCTTCTTCTTTTGTCCAGTTTTCAATTAGTTCCTGAGATAAATTGTTCTGGCTCGAATGTTTGTGATTTCATGGTGACTAAAGGGTGTGAACTGAGGAGCAAAAAGGAAGTCTCCTATGACCTAACACATACTTTCCACTTATCACCCAGGAGAGGCTCCATTTCACCATTATGGGTCCAATCTTTTGGGTTAAGGTTGTGTCTCCAAAAAAATAAAAATAACTCTTGGAGGAATAACCTCTTATGCTATTGAGTTAGTCAGCTTGGGCTGCTATCATAAATTATATTAGACTGGGTGACTTAAACAGCAACATTTATTTCTCACAGTTCTAGAGGCTGGGAAGTTCAAGATCAGGGTGTCAAGAGTCAGTGTCTGGTGAATGCCTGCTTCCTGGTTTGCAGACGGCCCCTTCT
Organism: Indri indri; assembly: GCA_004363605.1. Lineage (NCBI taxonomy): Eukaryota > Metazoa > Chordata > Mammalia > Primates > Indriidae > Indri > Indri indri. The sequence goes on along the minus strand of RJWJ010003729.1, from coordinate 38,870 downwards.
TGCTCTGTTCTCATATGGCGCAACACAAGCTTTTGCATCTCTTCTTATAAGGGCAATGATCCCACTCATGAGGGCTCTACACTTACGACATTATTACCTCTCAAAGGTCCTATCTGCTAACACCACCACGTTGGGAGTTAGGATTTCAACATAGGAATTTTGGGAGGGCAAAAATATTAAGTTCATTAGTAGTATTATAACGCAGTAGCATTTAGTTAATCAGATTATTTCCATCTGGATTGCTATGTGACAGCAAGACCCTGAACATCATAAGACGAATAGATATAAGTTTTAATAGTGGAATGGTGCCAAAAATAGGTGCCTGGAAGAGTAGACCATGGTTGAAGGGCATGGGTGGTGAGAGGACATCATAAAATGATGAAATTGAAGGAAACAGTGTGATCTTTTGAGGAGAAAGAGGATGTTAATAAGAAGGTGGGAGAGCTCGGAAAACAAAAGTATTTTTTCATCTACAGTTTGTCCTGCCTGGTCATATACAAAAATTGCATGGGAAATAGAAGAATAGAGGAGGTGGAGATTATAGCCGCATTTACAGTAAGATCCATTAAGTTTTCTTCCCACTAGCCCAATCTCTGTCAAAAGGAGGCAGGGTTATTATTCCTAAAAAGTGAGCCAGCAGCAAAGTTCCTACCACACATACAATTCTATCATCATCAATGTAATCATTTCTAATGACACATTGAAACAAACCTCCAAGGCAGAATTAAAATATCTTCTTTAACATATCTTTTTTCCCAACTGTAATCATTAGAATATCATTCAATACTTCATTTTCTAATAAAATATAGCCACTTTATTTCACCTAGTAGTCTATGCGGCATCATTTAGTGATGTGACAAATTTAAAAAAAATCACTTTCAAGCAGCTATGTTTTATGTGCAGCACACACAGCTGCCACTTGATGCTCAGCTTACAATCAGTTTGATAAGTCAATCAATTTTCATTTTGTCCTCATCTCCTAGGTAACCAAAGCAGCCATCCAGACCCTTGCCAAGGGAGAATATTTAAAAAGTAATATGTATTCATAATCTGTTTTCTTCTAACACTGGCTTAATAGAAGAGCAAAGAGCCACTCATGCAGTATTTTAAATCACAGTAACACAAATTTTCTTCGATTCTGGTGAGAGAGCTTGAGGGGAAACATACTCTGGAATACAACATTGTTATATTTCAGTCTCTTATGATCCATCAGGAATGAAAACTGCACCACCTGCTATGTCTATTACATATTTAATGTGAATAACAAGCATCCCACTGCTGGTTATTAAAACAAATTGTAAGCCATCTGACATTTTACTTATAACCCGTCCCCTGCTTCGTGGCTCTGAGAAAGACACAACTTGAGGCTGAGTGCATTGTGGTAAGTCTTTTGATGTGTGTACAAGACATTTGGCCTCAAAGGAAGTCATTTATCTGCCCCAAAATTTCCCTAAAAAAAAGCTCTATGTAAAATATAATTACAAAACAGTATTACTGGCACAATGTAGGGGATGAAAAATTTCAGCAGTTGCAAAAAGCATTAAGTTTTCCTTACCTGAATATTCTTCTTGGTGTGTGAAGCCATGAGAAAAATAGAACATTCGGTGTTTTTGGAAATAACTTACAATCAGGAAGTCATGGATCTTGCTTCCCTTGTTACAGTGCAGCCTTCAAATCCCACTGACTATCGAGGCGTCAAGTTCAGCTGGTCCTATCTCATCTATGAGGACACAGCTAATTGGTTTATTGGCTGTTATTTCCTGTGGGAAGTTTTTAATCCATGCCCTATAAATGTTCAACACTAAATATGGCTCTACACCGGAGAAGAGTAATGTTTGTCAAATACCTATTGGAATTGAGAAAAGAAAGAATTTGGAAATAAAATGGTGTAAGAAGGATTCTTAGTTCATGACTTTCTATGTTATAAATATTCTTTTGCTTGAATATTTTTAAGGATTTGGAAACTATTTAAGGTCCTGGTTGTGGATCCAAGAATAAGATAGAGGCAAAAGTTGAATACAGAATTCTCTTTTTGAGAAGATCATTTACCTGCTTCTCTTTGGGTCCTTCTGCGAGATGTTTAAGAAATCACTGACTTCTGTTTCAGCTTCATTTGTAAAATGAAAAGTGTTGAGAAGGAAGACATTGAGTTTCTCACAACTCTAAAATTTGATAGTTTTATCTAATAGGCTATGAACATCTTAGGAGTTTTTTTTACTACACACACACACACACACACACACACACACACACACACACACACACGGTGTATCTCTCTCTCTATGTAGACTGTTTTTATGTAAAATGCTCTAAAACTCCAAGGAACACAAAACCAGATATTTAATACTAAACAAGATTTATATTAGAGGTCCAAAATGTGACTCGACTGGGTGTCTATAGTCTTTTTTATGTCAAAAAACCAAAATAAAACAAAAACCAAGCAACACTATGTGTTTGGATTTAAATTTGCTTGAGTCAATTTTATTTCATACCAACCTGCAATGAAAGAGCCAAATCTCAGAGAATCTAGGACCTTTCCAACTAATGGATGAGTCCACCATGTGTTGATTAATCCAAGGTTTGTGAGGTTATTTACAATCCAAGTAAACACATTCCATTTTTCAAAAACAAATTGGTACTATGGACTAAACAGTCAGTATTTTACAAACTTGTTAGTTAAAAAGTTTCATTCCTGAGGAATTAAACAAGAACTTGGTGGTAAACAGTTAAACATTTCTGGAAGCTTCTTGATTCTTCTTGGTAAACATAACAAGAGACAGAGTGCAGATAGAAATTTAATAAGACTTTTGTCTCCTACAGAGCTCTTTAAGGCTGTCCTGTGGTCCTTGCTGGGAAGAATAATAATCATACACAGGACTTTGCAAAGTCCTATGTTATGCAGATTCAGGTCTCCTAAACCTACTCCTGAAATGTCATTGTTACCTATAGTTGATTTTAATTTTATTTATAGCCAGACCAAAGAGTGTATATATGTATAATATTTTAAAATATAAAGCATATATTTTACCTAAATATAATGTATTATAAAATAATTATATTTAATGTAAAAATAAAATATGCAAAACAAAAACATATATTCTTCTCCTCTCCTTTTGTCTCTGTCTCAAAGTCTCTGTTTCCATCTCTCTCTCTCTCTCTCTCTCTCTCTCTCTCTCTCTCTCTCTCTCTCTTTGAAACTCTCTCTCTTTCTTCACTCTGTACACACAACTTCCCAAATAATGTTTGGGAAAAGGCACAGTGAGAATCACTATTAAGTTGCATGTCTTGAAAGCTGAAGATCTTTTTTATCAATTTGGCTATATAAATTTTCTTTTATATCTCTTTTCCTGCATAGAAAATGAAAAGGCTGCCTTCAGCCAACATGCTGGTATGTAAGAATATTTGGTTACATCTTTGTACACTGTATACTAACATTTCCACTACAGTTTTAAGGAGTTTAGGCAATTTTAAGTGTTGAATTTGAGCATGTTAAAAATATCAATTAGACACAAAGTTGAGAATCAATACTCAAAATTTTATATTTTAGTGTTTTCCAGGGAATCACTTTTTTTGAATTTGTAAATTAAAAATTTTTTATTGATGCATAATAATTATACATATGTATCAGATACATGTGATATTTTGATACATGCTTAATGTGTAATAATCAAGTCTGGGTATTTAGGGTATCTATCACTTCAAACATTTATTATTTCTTTGTGTTAGGAACATTTCAAATCTTCTCTTCTAGCTATGTGGAAATATACAATAAATTATTGTTAACTAGACTCACTCTATTCTGCTATTGAACACTAGAACTTATTCATTCTAATTGTATGTTTGTACTTATTAACCAGCCTCTCTTCGTCTCCCTCCCCAACCCATCCCAGCCTCTGTAACCATCGTTCTACTCTCTACCTCCATGATATCAACTCTTTTAGCTCTTACATATAAGTGAGAACATGTAATACTTGTCCTTCTGTGTGTGGCATATTTCACTTAACATAATGAACTCCAGTTCTATCGCTGTCGCTGAAAATGACAAGATTTCACTTTTAAAGGCTGAATAGTACTCCATTGTGTTTATATACTACATTTTCTTTATCCATTCATCCACTGATGGACACTTAGGTTGATTTTATATGTTGGCTATTGTCAATAGTGCTGCAGTAAACATGAGCATGTGGGTTTTCCTTTGATACACAAATTTCCTTTCCTTAAGATAAATATCCAGTAGTGGGATTGCTGGATCTATGCTATGTAGTTCTATTTTTATGCTTTTGAGAAAACTTCATTCTGTTCTCCATAATGCTTGTACCAATTTACATTTTCACCAACAGTATATGAGTTCCCTTTTCTCTGAACCTTCACCAGTGTGTTATTTTTTGTGTTTTTGATAATACCCATTCTTACTTGGGTGAGATTATATCTCATTGTGGCTTCGATTTGCATTTCCCTAATGATTAGTGATATCGAACATATTATTATATACATGTTAGACATTTGTAGGTCTTCTTTTGAGAAACATCTATTCAGATCCTTTGCCTACACTGTAAGAGGATTATTTGTGTTTTTAGGTAGTGCTGTTTGTGTTCCTTGCATACTCTGAATATTAGTCCCTTGTATGATGAATAGTTTGCAAATGTTTTCTCCCATTCTTCATGCTGTCGGTTATTTCCTTTGCTGTGCAGAACTTTTTTGGTTTATATGGATCCATTTGCTTATATTTTTGTTTCCTGTGCTTTTGAGGTCTTAGCCATAAAATCTTTGCCTATTCTAGTAGTTTTAGAGTTTTAGGTGTTACATTTAAGTTTTTAATCCATTTTGAGTTGATTTTTGTATATGGTGAGAGATAGGGGTCTAGTTTCATTCTTGTGCATATGGATATTTAATTTTCCCAGCATCATTTATTGAAGAGGCTGTCCTTTTTTCAATATATGTTCTTGGTGCCTTTGTTGAAAATGAGTTGGTTGTGAATATATGGACTTATTTTGGTGTTCTCTATTCTGTTCCATTGTTCTATGTGTTAGTTTTTATACCAGTACCATGTTATTCTGGTTACTCTAGCTTTGTAGTACATTTTGAAGTCAGGTAGTGAGATACCTCCAGCTTTGTTCTTTTTGCTCAGAATTGCTTTGGCAACTTGGGGTGTTTTGTGGTTTCATACAAATTTTGGGATTTAAAAAAAATTCTGTGAAGAATGTCATTGGGATCACATTGAATCTGTAGATTGCTTTGGGCAGTATGGTTGTTATAACGATATTGATTCTTCCAATCCATAAACATGGAATGCCTTTCCATTTTTTTGTGTCCTCCTCAATTTCTTTCATCAGTGTTTTGTAGTTTTCATTATAGAGGTCTTTCACCTCATTGTTTAAATTTATTTCCAGAGTTTTTTTCATAGGTATTATAAATAAGATTGCTTTCTTGATTTCTAGTTTGTTATCGGTGTATAGAAATGCTACAGATTTTTATGCATTGATTTTGTTTCCTGATAATTTACTGTATTTGTTTATCACTTCTAAGGGTTTTTGGTGGAATCGTTAAGAATTTTTTTATGTGTAAGATCATGTCATCTTCAGAGAGGGCCAATTTTACTTCCTCTTTTGCAATTTGGATGCCTTTTATTTTTTTCTCTTGTCTGCTTTGGCTAGGACTTCCCATACTATGTTTAATAGAATTTATAAAAGTAGACATCCTTGTCTTGTTCCAATTCTTAGAGGGAAGATTTTCAGCTTTTCCCCATTGCTCTTTCTGCATCTATTGAGATGATCATATGATTTTTGTCCTTCATTCTGTTGATGTGATTTATCACTTTTACTGATTTTTTAATATTTTGAATCATCCCTGTATCCCTGGGATAAATTCCTCTTGATCACAATCTTTTTTGATGTGTTGTTGGACTTGATTTGTTAGTATTTTGTTGAAAATTTTTGCATCTATGTTGACCAGGGATTAGGTAATGTAGTTTTCTTTTTTTATTGTGTCCTTTTCTAGTTTGGCATGAGGGTATAGCTGGCCTTATAGAATGTGTTGAAAAAAATTCCCTCCTTTTCAATTTTTTGGATAGTTTGGGAATAACTAGTGTTTGCTCCTCTTTTAAAGTTTGGTAGAATTCAGCAGTAAAACCATCCATTCCCAGGAATTCCTTTGTTGGAAGACTATTTATTACCGATTCAATCTTGTTACTCATTATTAGTGTGTTCAGGTTTTCTATTTCTTCCTCATGCAATCTTGGTAGGTTGTATTTGTCTAAGAACTTATCCATTTCTTCTAGGGTTTCCAATTTGTTAGCTTATAGTTTTTCATAATAGTCTTTAATGATCCTTTGTATTTCTGTGGTATCAGTTGTAATGTCTCCTTTTTCATTTCTGATTTTATTTACCTGGATCTTCTCTCTTTTTTCCCTTGGTTAGTCTAGCTAGTGGTTTATCAATTTTGTTTATCTTTTCAAAAAATCCACAACTTTTAATTTTGTTGGTCCTTTGTACTATGTTTTTATTTTCTATTTCATTTAGTTCTTCTTTGATCTTTATTATTTCTTTCCTTCTACTAATTTTGGGTGTGGTTTGTTCTTGCTTATCTAGTTCTTTGAGGTGCTTCATTAGGTTTTCCATTTGAAATATTTCTATTTTTTTTTTATGTAGGCATTTATTGCTATAAACTTCCCTCTTAGAACTGCTTTTACTGTATTCCACAGGTTTGGTGTGTTGTGTTTTATTTTCATTTGTTTCAAGAAATTTGTTGAGACTTGTTTTGTGGCCTGACATATTTTCTATCCTGGAGAATGTTTTATGTGCTCATGAGAAGAGTGTGTATTCTTTAATTATTGAATGAAATTTTCTGTAAATGTCTGTTAGGTCCATTTGTCTATAGTCCAAGTTGAGTGCAATGTTTATTTGTTCATTTTCTATCCAGATGATCTTTCCAATGCTGAGAGTATTGGGTATTGAAGTTCCCAACTATATTGAATTGGAATTTATCTCTCTCTTTAGCTCAATTAATAGTTGCTGTATGTATCTGGGTATGCTAGTGTTGGGTGTACATAATTTGCCATTATCAAATAAGTCTACTTTGTATGATGTAAGTATAGTTGCTCCTGCATAGTTTTGGTTTTCATTTGCATAGAATATATATTTTCCATCCCTTTGCTTTCAGTCTGTGTGTATTTTTACAGGTGACACATGTTTCTTGCAGGTAGCATATAGCTGGGTCTTGTTTTTTAATCCATTCATTTGGTCTATATCTTTTTTTTGTCTGTATCTTTTAATTGAGAAATTTAAACCCTTTACATTCAAGGTTATTATTGACAGGTGAGGAGCTACTTTTGTCATTTTATTAATTGTTTTATATATTCTTTGTTCTTTTCTTCCTCTTTTATTTCTTATCTTTACATTTTGGTCGGTTTTCTTTTCTTGTGATACTGTTTGACTCCTTTCTCTTTCTCGTTTGTGAATTTGCTCTACAAGCCTATTTTTTACTTTCTTGTGTTTTCATGATGACAGATTTTATAAATTTTTTTCTAGGTGTGAGGGTCCTTAGCATTTCATGTTGGGCCAGTCTAGGGGGAATGAATTCACTATTTTTGCTTGCCTAAGAAAGACTTGATTTCGCCTTCGTTTTTGAGGGATAGGTTTGGTGAGTACAGTATTCTTGATCAATAGTTGTTTTCTTTCAGAATTTTGGATATACATCCCATTCTCTCCTGGCATGTAAGGTTTCTGCTGAGAAATACCCTGTCAGTTTGTTGAGATTCCCTTACATGTAACTTGATTCTTTTCTCTTGCTGTTTTTAAAATTCTCTCTTTGTCTTTAACTTTTGTCAATTTGACTATAATGTGCCTTAGAAAAGACCTTTTGGGGTTTAATATATTTGGGGATTTTTGAACTTCCCGTATCTAAATGTCTACATATCTTGCCAGACTTGGGGAGTTTTCAGCTATTATTTTGTTTTCTATGTCTTTGACCATCTCTTTTCCTTCTGGAAAATGAGTTGGCTGTGAAATATGTGCATTTATTTCTGTGTCCTCTATTCTGTTCCATTGGTCTATGTGTGTAGTCAATGTGTGGTTTGCTTCTTTCTCTTTCTGTGCTTCAGAGAGTTCTTGTTATTGCCCTGCTGAATTCCAGGGTTCTCTCTTAGACACCATATTCAATGTGTGGTTATCTACTTATTGTACTGATCCTTCTTTATGAGGAGGTAAGAGCGGGGTGCCTGTAGTCAGCCATCTTGAAGCTGGTCTCTACTTTCTTGAATAATACTAAATAACAATCCCATCTATTGTGCATCTCAGTCCTTTCTCTGCTATCACCACTACCTTAATTATCTCTAATAGTCCCTACATCTTTGGGTGACTCCCTTCATATTTATGGTCTTGCTGGAGAACACTTGATCAGCCAGGATCAGGTTTGATGTCTGTGACCTAACTGCTGGATTATTGGGAGAAGGAATCGATTCCTTCAAGTTCTGGAGTAAGAATTGGAGTCCCAAATCTCATTTACTTTTGCGGATCTCCAGATGAGTTGAAAGGATCTGGTACATTGCTGTTTAAGGCCTTTTGTATTCTGGCTAATCCTACCTCTTCAAAATGATCAGCTAATTCTCTGACCAATGTATCCTGAGCTTCTGCTGAACAGAATGACTCACTATCCATTGTATATGTTATGTGGCATCTGATCGAGTGACTAATCATCATTTTTTTTTTCCATTTTATTTATGGTCACAGACAACCTGTCATTGAATTTCTAACTCAAATGCTGTAAGCTATATTAAGGTTTTCCTGTTCTCCTAGCCGGAACACAATCCTTTTTGATAAGATCAAATGCCTGTTGTTGGTAAGTTGCAATTTATGTATAAATTATAGTCTAAAGGATAGGAATGAGGCTATAAACAGTGAGGGTACTTGACCAAGAGAGAAAAAAACTAAATAATAATGTCTCTCTTGATGATATCTGCACCTCCCCCAGGCTCTTATGGATGTGCTTTATCCCTATCTTAACACAAGTCGTGGGCAGGAACCATGTCTGATTATCTTGGAATCCTGTGAAGACCCAGAACATTGAGTGAGCAACTGCCCAGTTTAGTGAAGGAGGCAGGTTAATAAGCAACAGTAGGAAACACCCTATGGAAAGTTGCATCACATAAGTTAAATAAGAAACTCAGTGGGGATACAGGACAGGGGATCAAATAGGCTGCAGGGGACAAGTAAAATTAAATCAGGGAGATTTGACCTGGGAATTGAAAAATGAGTAAATTTTTTTGCCAAGCCAACAAAGCAGTAGAGGGGCTGAACGTTTTGATTTTATCTTTAACACGAAGGAGGACTATTAATACTTTTAATAAAAAACACTCTTCAACAAAGACTGAAGTGCCTCATGAATTTATGGACCTGGAGATGTTTAATCAGAGGCTGGTTGATTATTTTTGCAGAATTTATGGAGGAAATTCATGTACTCTTTGGATAAAACATCTGAAGACCCCGAAAAATTTGAATTTATGTGATTCCTATCATAAAATTTTAGAGGATTTTAAAGATTAAAAAATGATTAGAGAATTTTTATTATTATAGCTAAATATATATTACTTTAAAAAATTAACTTAAAAGCATTTCATTAACTAGTAGAAAAACATGCATTTTATTGTGAGACAAAAACATGAAAAATTATTTTTGTAACCAGAACATTGAACAAATGAGACTACTAATATCAATTACAAAGAAACTTTAATTTTATTTTTCACCTTTCTTGGAATTACTATGGGATTCATTATTCTGCTTCTCCTGGAGAAAATCCCAGGTCACATTTGTCTTCCAAATAATCTCATTTCAACAATTGGTATGTCTAGATATGTATAATAATCAAAACTTTAATCTTGATATAAAGTCAAAGCTTCTTTCCTTTCTAGGTAAGGTCTGATGCAGTCCAAAACCTGCATGGAGGGAAGCAGCACATGGTCAGCTTCTCTTTTTCCCCACCTCTTGGCTTCAACCTCTCCTCCCTCTTCTTGCTGTCTATGTTTCTGGCTACCACCGGGATCATGTAGAGGAAAGGAAAAAGACAGGTCTTATTTCACTAGTGTTGCCATGAGCAGACATCAGCATTCTCTGGGTTTGGCAGATGCTGGAAAGTGGCTCGTTCTTTGTATCATGTAGAGGTAGGTTACAGGTTCTTTGTAGACCTTCCATTGGCCAGGGAATCCCTCACCTTCAGTTTCTTGACACGGATGGTCAATTGACAGCTTTGTCATGTTGGGAGACATATATCAATCTCTCCGAATGGACCTTTTGAATATTTTTTTTTTTAATCATGCCCAAGGTGAGGGGAGAAACACTCCCTCTTCTCCATAGCAGAGGAGAGATAAATAGCCATGACACTGCAACAATTTTTTTCTAAAGAAGTTGTCTCTCAAATATTCAGTTTCCCCTTCTTAAACACTTAAAGTAGCTGCTAAAATATGTGTTGCAAAATCGGGCTTTAACTGTCTCCTTTTCAAATATTGTTATACTTTGATTGTCTGGCAATTCATTTCAGACCATGATAGTAACTGATATTTTTGAGTTAGGGCCTCAGTCATAACTGAGGCTGAATTCCATTTTAACAGCCTTCTATCTCAGGATCATCCTGAACAAACCACAAAGGTGAGATTCCCTAGATACTTGCAAAATGCATAGAAGAATGTCATAGGCTTGTTCCTTGGCTTGCATAAAATGTGACTATAAATAAAACTTTAACAGCATCAGAGTCTTAAGCTATTTTGGGTGGGGGAGTGCTTTTCTGCTTGTCTTTCCTGGTTTTCTGAAGTCCTGTATGAATTATGATAACTACATGTTGCTTAACTGGGCCAGATATCTAATTAGCTATTTATTGCTTCTTCCATTTCTTGTTCCAGGAATTCACTTTTTTCACCTACACTTTTACCATGATATCGTTTGAATAAGGGAAATACATCAGTTCTTCCCCTCTTGTGAACTTTAAAAACTTCCTTGGGGAATAAGAAAAAGGTTTACCTGATTTTCCATAAAGCGTTTCTCCTTGTTCCATGCAGGAAGGGCTTCCTTAGCATCCCCACACCAATAATAAATTATTAAAGAGGTCTCACAGGCATGAGAGGGAAAATGTAGACCTGCTGACAGCACTGTGATGAATACTCATATTAATTATAAAAAATAACAGGGGCCAAAGTTCAAAATCCAACCTGGCTCTCAGAACAGCTTTTTTTTCTTTTTTTCCTGATATAGGTTTCAACTTTCAACATTGAATTTCCTGAAAAAGAGACTGCAACCTAATCCTGAAGATTAGTTTAGCACACTCCACATTTTGCTTTGATTTTTAAAGAGAAAAAAATGGAGTGAGATCATCATCATCATCATCATCATCATCATCATCATCATGATCCAGTGTGTGATAGAGTCAAAGTTCAGGATTAGGCCAGGTAGGGAACCAGAGGCTATTTCAAGCATTGGGCATGGGCCATCATCTAAACGGGATGTAGGTGTGGAATGACAGGGCTTGTGACCAGAGACCACAGAACAAATGCAGGGTGATAATACAGAGCAAGGTAAAACAAGAAAGAAAAGTGAAGCCAAATGACTTTTAGACTATAGCTGAATTGAAAACCAGAAGACATTTTCAGTTAATGTAGGCAGAATATATGAGAACAAGGTTCACCGATTTCAGGAAATTTTGATAACAAGCTGTTAACATGCCAGACTTCAATTTTATTGGTCTTCCTGCCTACATGGGAATCTTTCATGTGGGTGTGTTTAAAGGGCCCAAGAGGCTTGAGGCAAATGGTCCATAAGGACGCCTTTCTTTTTGTTGTAAATACAGTGTAATGACATGCCTCATTTACCAGTTAAAGCCATAATGGCTTATTCAGATCCATCAGGCTGAGGATTACTCAAGGACTGTTGAATAGACACGTTTCTGCTGCCAGCAAATACATTTATTCCTCCTGTTACACTATATTGCAGTGTGATGTGTTGCTTCTTCATGAGTTGTTAAAAAGGCCTAAGTAAGGAAGGGAGAGAATTCATGCATACATGGGCCTCATCCTCTTTTGTTTTATTCCCCACAATTCTATCGCCATAGTCCATTCTTTGCAAAAGAAAAGCCAAGACAAAATAAATATAAAATAGGTCACCTTTGAAGAAAATATCTCAATGTAGTCTATTTTCCATGAGTATAATAACATATCAGGTTATGATTCTATCCACTTGTTTTCTAGACATGTGAATTCAATAATTAAAACTTAAAACTAACTCTATTTATTCTTCTTTAAAAATTTTATTTGCAAGCTACTACTGAGGCCAGTGTAGAAATGACTCCTAACATAGAATGACAGTCTTAAAAGAAGTCAAGAAGAACTTGGTTTTAATTTCCTTCCATTTTTCTCTTAGTTTTAACTTTGTTGTAATTTTTAAATTTCATATTTGCTTCTTTCTGTAATTGTTTTAAATATTTACTTTTAATTTTTAACCCTTTCATCACATGCTGGCTTTGAATAGCTCACAGTGAGCTAGCTGCTGTGAGACATATAAAGTATAGGAAGTCCTGGTTCTGAAGCAGGATATCTACAAGTAGCCTGGAGTTAGTTCTCCATGAACATATCATGGGTATTTTAGCCTCCAACAAAAGAGACTTCCATCTTGGCCCTAGCCTTAGCAGTCAGCCCAAAGGAGCCCCTAGCCCCATGGGGTGGAAGACACCTCCTCTCTTCCACTCTGAGCTGTTTACAGGGACCTTGGAAACATGATTTGATGGACAGAGGGGCCTTCTGGGTACCAATGACAGTGATGTTAGGACTGACACACTCTTTGGTTGGAGACAGGGTGCTGGTAAAACCAAGAGCCCTAAAGACGTCCACCTTCACTAGCTTTATCTAGTTCCTCATGCATTTCTCTTTTCTACCTTAATGTCGACAGGGAAATTGCTGCCCAGTACATGCCAAACTTTTCCCAAGCGGTGGATGACACACAATGACAAACTTCCTAGTAAAGATCTTTTTCACTTTTGATACTGTCTACACTGGCAAACCATAAGACTTCAGAAAAATAATATATTAGCAATCTAAAGAATAATGTTAAAAATGAAAGCCGATACTAACTACTTTCTAAGTGATAGGCAGATACACTGTTAGGCACTTTACATGTATTATTTCATGTAATGATACATGTGCATCTAATAATATATTGAAGGGATGTTAGTTCAATTATTCTGCATATAACTAATAATGCAGGTGCAAAATTTCTTTAATTCTGCCTTGTGGAAAAGTACACAATTTAGTGGCTAAGAGGGATGTTTTAGTTGTTTGCCTTTTCTTAGAAAAAATTATTAATAAAGTAAATAAAAATGTTAGTAGCTAAACCTAAGCAAAGCATTATTGGCCTTAGAAGGGGCAAATTAGTAAAAATTCTTCTATTTTTCACATATTTTTGCTATTAATAGTTTGAGGAAACATTTGATCATATGTATTTTTAATTACTTATTGTATTTAATGGATACTGTAAAAGACAACATTCTCTTGCAATCAAGAATAATATGTAAATTGGTTTTTAAAAGAAAGAAGGTTTTGGCCTCTATGAGTGGTGTCAAAGGTCTAAATCAATATGTATTAGCATACTGTACTTATATTACATTAAATCTTCCTCAAGGATTAAAAAATAAAAGCACCCACATATCGGTTACAACAGAAATACTCTTGGGAAAATAAAAATAGAACGATGTCAATATTATGCTTGTTGATGTACCTGAAATACGTACCCGTGGCTTTTAGAAAGTCAAGCTGGCAATCATCTGAATTAAATGGAAAAGAGTTAGGTCAAATGAGGACAATTCAATTTTTACAGCTTATCTAATTATTTGTTTGTTTGCTTCAGAATTCACTAACTCACACACGCAGAGGCAGCCACTACCCTGCCCCATGCCTTATTTTTTTCTCTCTCTCAAGAATCTCACAAACTCTTATGTACCATATACTACTTAATAGATATGAGGTCTCATGCTTACTATTCAACTATTCAACTTTGATGTCATATACATTAATATGTAAAGCAAGAATCATATTTTTCTTGCAGCACTCTTGCAAAAATTCATGAGCTAATAAATTTTAAAAATATGTAAGAGGTCCTAAACGTAATGGCTATTGTTACTTTTATTTGTGAGATGATGTCTTGTTATCACTGGTGACAACTGAGTGATAAAATTAGCAATAGCCAGTTGTGGTATGCTTCTTAGGTACTAGACACTATGCTGAATTTAGCCTCAGCCTATTATAATAGCCTCAGCAATATTATCCCCATTTTACAGATAGAGAATATGGATTCAAATACAGGTGCATATGCCATTTTTTAAAAAAGGAATCACTTCTGAGAGGCTCATAGTAGAGTGGTTATAAACCTGGACACTGGGGCTAGATCCTCTGGGTTCTAACCCTGGGTTCTATCACTTCCTTGCAGCATGACTTGGGCAACTTGCCTGTTCACTCTGCTGCCTCAGTTTCTTTGTTTGTGAACTAGGAAAAATATTATTATCTAACTCATAAGGTTGTTATATCTGTTAAAGGAGACAATGCTTATGAGGCACTTTAGAATTGAGCCTGGCACATAACAAGTGCCATAAAAGTGTTTGTTTAATAAATTAAAGAGGCTTTAAATTATATTTAACTGGAAGGAATATTTCAAAAGCAATTTTAATTAATCTTGTCTAGGAATGTCTATGAGTTTGTTATAACCTACAGATCTGGAAAGGTTTCTGTTAAAGTTATTTGAAAGCAACACTAGATTCAGGAGAGGACAAATGACCAGACATTCCTTAGATCATAAGCATCTTTTGTGTAAGTCATGTCTGCATAATTTGTGCGTAAATTATGTCCCATCTCACTGAGTCACCTCCAAAATCTTGATTACTGCTAGATCCAGTTTGAGGACAGAATCCACATCCACCTAGAAAACATGAGACTCCTTTCCCTTCCCTCTCTTCTGCCCAGCATAGGAACCAACAAAGACCTTCTCACTACCTATGTTGCTGCCACTTCCGTGGCTTTTGTGTGATATCTCTTCTCCCACTCAGCATCACCGAGGGGAAAAAAAACCAAACAGAGAAAACTCAGGTTATCTCTATACTGAAACTCAGTTATCTCTGTACTGATATTTGGATTCAGTATAGAGGAACTCACTGCTAAATAAGTGATAAAGCCATTATTCTTGTGCAAAATATTCTTTCCATCCTGACCTTAGAATTATAGCAAGTGGCATTTCAAGTTAAAGTGATAAGATTACCACTAGACAGTCTCACCAAGGGTTATCTTTCTATGGAGAAATATCTTCTAAAGAGATTTCATACACATCCTATGTAACTCTTCCCAGTATTTAAAACTTCACTACCAGGAAACTGGTGGCAGAATTATAATGTTGCCTTGGGTCCACTATGCTACCCTTTTGCAATTTGGCAGCCTCATGAAGCACTTAAGCAGCTTAGTGTCTTCAGTCTGACACTTCAAAAGTGGCCATCAACTAACGATTCTTGGCTTAATGTTACAGATGCAATTGTGAGCTTACAAATGAATAACAAATAACGTTTTTTTCTAATTTGGGGTTCAGTTGCATCATTAAGCACATGTATTTTGTGTTGATAAAATGGGATTGAAAAATCAAAACATTCAAGAGATTTCTATAACAAATGTATACATAGTAAGCTTTCAAAAAATGCTTGTTAAATTGAATTTTTAAAAAATGAACTTAAAAAGAAAAGGAAATACTATGATCTGGTCGTCTGAAGGGCCAAGGAAAGCCAACATGGCCAACCATCATAGATCTCAGCAGCGTGCTAATTTAGAAGTAGGCTAAGGGTTTATTGTACCCTTTTTGAATAACCGTTTTTTAAGAGCTGACAATTCAAATATGTGCATCTGTTATAGAGAATTGGCACATTTCCCAATAAACTGCTTTCTGCATTTATCCAGTGTGTTTTTACTGTACACTTAATTATGAGCAGACAGAGGACTAGATTCTTGAGATATAAGACTCTCACTAAGCTAATAGCATGTGTTTGCACTGATTTTCATAAAAAGTTTAATTTTGGGTTTAAATCTGTAGTTTTCAGGTTTTGATTAGGTGTATACATTGTGATTAATGTTTCAGACATATTGATGTGAAAAAATATAGCCATTTATTGATTGCATACACAGTATAAATTACATATAATTCCTAAAAGAATACCAGGAACTCCCCAAATCGAACTGCTATTTGTTTCTTCACACTGAGGTACAGCAAATAAATGAGCTATGTAACAGAGGTTACACTGACAAAAAAAATTCCTGGAAGGTTTTCCAGTTTATAAAAAAGACATGATGGCATCAGACATAGGACTAAACCAGAATATTTATTTATTTATTTGTTTTTAAATTATTGCATTTTTATTTATTTATTTTTATTTCAGAGTATTACAGGGGTACAAATGCTTTGGTTATATAAATTGCATTTGCACTGCCCAACAAGCGTGCCCATCCCCCACACAATGTGCGTCATATCCATTAGGTGTGAATTTACCCACCCTCCCCTCCCCCTTTCCACCTGCCTGACGCCCTGTGAATGTTACTTCTTATATGTGCACATTAGTGTTGATTGATTAGTACCAATTTAATGGTGAGTACATGTGGTGATTGTTTTTCCATTCTTCTTGTACTTCACTTAGAAGAATGGGCTCCAGCACCATCCAGGATAATATAATAGACAGTTCATCATTTTTTTATGGCTGAGTAGTACTCCATGGTATACACAGACCACATTTTATTAATCCACTCATGTATTAATGGGCACTTCGGTTGATTGTACATCTTTGCAATTGTGAATTGTGCTGCTATAAACATTCAAGTGCAGATGTCTTTTTTATAGAGTTTTTTTTCTTTGGGTAGATACCCAGTAGTGGGATTGCTGGATCAAATGGTAGCTCTACTTTTAGTTCTTTGAGGTATCTCCATATTACTTTCTGCAGAGATTTTACTAGTTTGCAGTCCCACCAGCAGTGTATATGAGTGTTCCACTCTCTTCACATCCATGCCAACATTTGCTGTTTTGGGATTTTTTTGATAAAAGCTGTTCTCACTGGAGTTAAGTGATATCTCATTGATGTTTTGACTTGCATTTCCCTGATGATTAGAGATGTTGAGCATTTTTTCATATGTTTGTTGGCCATTAGTCTGTCTTCTTTTGAAAAGTTTCTGTTCATTTCCTTTGCCTGCTTTTTAATGGGGTTGATTGATTTTTTTCTTGCTGATTATCCTGAGTTCTGTGTAGATTCTAGTTATCAGCCCTTTATTGGATGTGTAGCATGTGAATATTTTCTCCCATTCTTTAGGCTGTCTGTTTGCTCTCATGATAGTTTCCTTGGCTATGCAGAAGCTTTTTTAATTTGATCATGTCCCATTTATTTATTTTTGCTGTTGCTGTGATTGCCTTTGGGGTCTTCTTCACAAATTCTTTGCCTAGGCCAATGTCTATAAAAGTTTTTCCAAAATTTTCTTCTAGAATTCTTATAGTTTCATGCCTTAGTTTTAAGTCTGTTATCCACTGTGAGTTGATTTTTGTGAGAGGTGAGAGGTGTGGATCCTGTGTCAGTCTTCTACATGTGGCTATCCAATTTTCCCAGCACCATTTATTGAATAAGAATTATTTTCCCCAGTGTATGTTTTTTTCTGCTATGTCAAAGATTAGATGGCTGTAGGAGATTGGTTTTATATCTGTGTTATCAGTTGTGTTCCATTGGTCTATGTCTCTGTTCTTGGGCCAGTACCATGCTGTGTTGATTACTATAGCCTTGTAGTATGGTTTGAAGTAGGTAAATTGATGCCTGCCAATTTATTCTTTTTGCGTAAGGTTGCTTTAGCTATATAGGGTCTTCTCTGGTTCCATACAAAGTGTAGAATTATTTTTTCTAAATCTGGGTAAATGATGTTCATATTTTAATAGGGGTTACATTGAATCTGTAGATCACTTTGGGTAGTATAGACATTTTAACAGTGTTGATTCTGCCGATCTGTGAGCATGGTATGGTTTTCCATCTGTTTACATCCACTGCTATTTCCTTCTTCAGTATTTCATACTTCTCCCTGTAGAGGTCTTTTACCCCGTTAGTTAAATATATTCCTGGTACTTTATTTTCTTTGTTGTTATTGTGAAAGTATTGAGTCTTCAATTTGGTTCTCAGTTTGATCGTTGTTGGCCTCTATGAATGCTACTGATTTATGTACAGTTATTTTGTAACCTGAGACTTTGCTGAACCTATTGATCAATTTCAGCAGTCTCTTGGCAGAATCTTTGGGGTTTTCTAGATATAAGATCACATCACCAGCAAAGAACGGTAGTTTGCCCTCTTCTGCCCTTATTTGGATGCCCATGTTCCTTCTCTTATCTGATTGCCGTGGCTAGGACTTCCAGCACTATGTTGAATAGAAGTGGTGATAGAGGGCAACTTTGTCTGGTTTCAGTTCTAAGCGGGAATGCCTTCATTTTCCCCCCATTCAGTGTTATGTTGGCTATGGGTTTGTCATATATGGCTTGTATCATTTTTAGGTAAGTCCCATCTATGCCTATTTTTTAAGTGTTCTTATCACAAAAGGGTGTTGAATTTTGTTGAATGCTTCTTCTGTGTCTATTGAGAGGATCATATGGTCTTTGTTTTTGCTTCTATTTTTGTGGTGAATCGCATTATAGATTTGTGTATGTTGAACCATCCCTGCATCTCTGGGGATGAAGCCCACTTGGTCATGATGGATTATGTTTTTGATGAGCAGCTGAATTCAATTTGCTGGATTTTATTGAGAATTTTGCATGTATATTCATAAGGGATATTAGTCTGTAGTTTTATTTTGTTGTTGTTGTTGTTGAGTCCTTTCCTGGCTTTGGTATCAGGGTGCTGTTGGCTTTGTAAAACATGTTGGGGAGGATTCCTTACTTCTCAATGTTGTGGAATAATTTCTGCAGGATGGGCATCAGTTCTCTTTTGTAGGTGTGGTAACCATCTGGTCCAGGAATTTTTCTATAGGAAGGTTTTTTACTGCTGCTTCAATTTCAATACTTGTTATTGTTCTGTTCAGGAATTCTATTTCTTCTTGAATTACTTTATGAATCTGGGTGCACCCTTTTTGGGTGCATAAGCATTTAGAATCGTTATATCTTCTTGTTGAATTTTTCCCTTTACTATCACATAATGACCATCTTTGTCTTTCATTACTTTTGTTGGTCTGAAGAGTGCGTTATCTGATATTAGAACTGCTACACCAGCTTTCTTTTGGTTTCCATGTCCATGGAAAATTGTTTTCCTTCACTTCAACTTGAGTCTGAATGCATCCTTGTGAGTTAGATGTGTTTTCTGAAGACAGCAGATACTTGGCTTGTGTATATTTGTCTATTCCCCCAGCCTATGTCTCTTTAGTGGGCAGTTCAAGCCATTCACATTATTGAAAGAATTTATAAATGGAGTGGATTTCTGTTCATCCTGTTCAGTGGAACTTCGTTGCTTTGTTTTATCTCTTGAGCCAATTTGATATCTGGCCTTGACCTTTAGCTTTTGGGTGATTTAACACTGGTGAGTGTCTATTGTGCCGATCTGTGTATAATACAGTTCTGAGTACTTCCTGCAGGGCTTGTCTCATCTTGACAAATTCCCTCAGTGTTTGCTTGTCTGAGAAGGACTTTATTCCCCACCCCCCCGCCCCCCATATGAAACTTAGTTTTACAGGGTACAAAATTCTAGGCTGGGCATTATTCTGTTTGGGAAGACTGAGAATGTCACCCTAGTCCTTTCTGCTTGTAAAGTCTCAGTTGAGAAGTCTGCAGTTAATCTGATGGGTTTTCCTTTGTAGGTTACCTGCTGCTGTCACCTTATAGCTCATAGGAGGGCCTCTTTCATGTTTATTTTGGCCAGTATGTTGACTATGTGTTGTGGTGTTTTCTTCTTTGCAATGAATCTCCCAGGAGTCCTTTGAGCTTCTTGTACCTGATTTCTGAAAAGGCCAGGAAAATTTCTAGAAAGATTTCTAGAAAGGCCAGGAAAATTTTCCTCCATTATTCTCTCAAATAAATTATCCAACCCTGTGTATTCTCTTCTTCACCCCCTGGGATACCTATGATTCTTATGTTAGATCTCTTAACATAATCCCATATTTCTTGTAGCTTTGCTCATTTATTTTATTTCTGTGCTCTATCTCCGTGACTGACTTGTTTAATTGAAAGTGCTGTCTTCAAGCTCTGAGTTTCTTCTTCTGCTTGACCTAACCTATTCTTAAGGCTTTCCACTGTGTATTTTAATTCCTTGAATGAATTTTTCATTTCCAGAAGTTCCGTTTAATTTTCTTTAATATTTTAATTTCTTTAGTAATTTTTTTCATTCATTTCCTGTGCTGTTTTTGTGGATTCTTTTGTTGTGTTTCCATTTTATCTTGCATTTCATTGAGCTTCTTACAATCCCTGTGCAAAATTCTTCATCTATCATTTCAATATTCTGAATTTGGTTGGTATTCATTGCTGGAAAGCTGATGTTCCCTTTTGGGGGTGTCCTTTCACTTTGATTCTTCATATTTCCAGAGTTCTTTCACTGACTTGTTCCCATCTCGAGCAGCTATTGTTTCTTACCTTTGGATTTTATTTTGTTTCGATAATGACATGCCCAGTTTAATCTCTGAGTCAGTAGGTGGTGCTTATGGGTGAGAATCTACCACACCCTGTATGATGAGTCAGTAAATGCAGTAAAAGTGTGTGCAAATTGACCTCCCTGTCAGTAGGTGGCACTTGCCAGAAGAAACAAGCTGCAATGTTGTTTTTGCATCCTGTGACCAGCACTAGTTCCCTAGGAAAAGCACTCTAATGCCCCCAAGTGATGGGTGGGGCCCTGGAACTTCCAGGTTTGTCCTTATTCTCCACCTCAGCAGGGGTAGGTGGGGGAGTGAGGCTGGGCATAGCTGGGTTGGGTGAGTCTGCCCTCAAGCTCTACAAAATGCTTTTAGCAGGGGTCAAAGGTCTGTTCCCTGCCTTTGGGCAAAGCTGCCAGGGAGGGGCTGAAGAGGCCCCACTCATCAAGAAAGTCTGCATGTGGAGGTGACACTGTCTGAGACCCTCAGTCAGGCAATCTGGAACAGGCCTTTCTCCTTTCTACCCTCCCCTTTTCTGCAGTTTCTCCTGGGCCTCTGCTGGCAGGCAAGATGTCAAGCCAGCTGAGTTCCCCCATGACTGTGATGCGGGCCAGGAGGTTCCCTGCCCAGGATCCCAGCCTGATTTGGGAGTGCGACTCTCTCATGGGAAGAGGGCTGCCCTCCAAGCATGCTGCAGCTAGGACCCACTCTACACTCTCACCCCTGATCTGCCCCTGCTGGCATCCACACATCAGGAGACTAAATCACAAATATCCCCTCTCTGCCTCCAGGCAATGCAATCGAGACCTGAGTGTATGGGATCTGGCCTGCTAGCCCATTCCCTGGGTCCTAGAGATCAATCCCTGACCTTGCCAAGGAGAAGGATGCTGGTCCCAAGTCACTCACAGGGTGTCCAAGCTGTTTCAGTGTCCATCTGCCTTGGGATGTATCCCACTCTGCTGGAGTCACTGGGCAAGCAGCACCTGGGTGGGCTGGTAGGCAGGGAGCTCACAGTCCAACCACCCCTCAGTCTGCTGCAGGACCCTAAAAGGAAAGGTTTGAGTTCCCTTTCCTGTGGAAGCCTTAATGTGGTGGCTCAATTGTCTTACTTGGCAGCCATAGGTGGAGGAGGGGAAGGGGAGAAAAAGAGTCTAGGTGGAGGAAAGTCCACCCTCTGGTGATCTCCAACCCTCTCTCCAGGAGGCAGTCCTCCCAGAATGATGGCGCTCTAGAGTCATGCAGATCTCTTGGGACCTACCCAACCCCCTGTGTCCTCTGCAATCTGGGCCAGAGTTGGGAAATGTCTGTGTGGGGACAAGCAAGATGCAACCTGAGGCATGGAGCCCCCCTGGGGAAGACAAAGGAGCCCCATGGGTAAAGAAACAATATGGTGCCTGCTGCCAAGCTTATGTCTGTGCGGCAGGAGATGCCCCGGGGGGGCTGGGAGACTGGTACCCTGCCCACGAGAAGCCCTTCACTTGCTGACAGCAGAAGTCTCTGGGCTTGTTTTGGCAGAAGGTCTCGCAAGCATCTCAGGAGCCCACCAGCAGTCCAAGATGCAAGGGAGGGGAAAGTTAACCAATCCACTTACAATTCTTGATGGTCTCCAAGCCTCTCAGGGCTTAATCCCCACTGATGCCTTTCTCCTTCTGGTTCTCCTCCACAACCTCTTCCCATGGAGTCTTCTGTAGGTTCAGGTACCCTTCCTTCAGACCCTCTTCCCATCTATGTCTGTCTGTCTGTTTGTTTTTTCTCTTTCAGCTAAAACTTCTCCTTCTTACAGAGACACTCTGGCTGGAGGTGTCTCTGGTCTGCCATCTTGCTTTCAACCAGAATTTTTAAATCTGCAGAGTTTCTATATTTTTCATATAGACATTGTATCATCAAACTTACAATATTGGTTCAGGCAATGTCTTAATATAGAGTTTTGGAATAATTGAAAACTGGTGTTAGACAATAGAGGGATAGTTTCTTGAATTTTAAAGGTCAAAATCCATGCACCAGTCTTTCATTATACTGTGTAGTTTTAAATAAGTGCATTTGTTTTGAAGAAAATGAGGAAAAGAATCATAGGAAGTTATTGTTCCAATGAATGATGTTTTGCTAGAGGTATAACACTGTTAAGTTGGAAAACATTTACTGTTTTTTTAGGGTGGTAGATTTATTATGTATTTATTTTACTTCTTTTTAAAATCTTTATTGCAGTATACTTGATGTATAAAAAAGTATACACACTTAATGTATACATCTTGATGAGTTTGGACACATGCATACACCTATGAAACCATCATCACAACCAAGGTACTAAACATATCTATCATCTCAAAAATTTCTTTGTGTTCTTTTCTGTGTGTGTGTTTTGCAATAACATTTAACATGAGATCTACCCTCTTAACATAAACTGCATGATACTGTACTAACTATAGATACTATGTTGTACAGTAGCTCTATAGAACTTATTCATCTTGCGTAACAGAAACTTTATATCCATTGAAGAACAATTCTGCATTTCCCCCTCCCTCAGCTTCAGGCAATCACCATTTGACTCCCTGCTTCTGTGAGTTTGACTATTTTAGATACTTCATATAAGCAAAATTATGCAATATTTGTCCTTCTTTGACTGACTTATTTCACTTAGCATAATGTCCTCTAGGTTTATTTGTATTTTTGAAAAATAGCAGAATTTCCTTTTTTTTCAAGGCTGAATAACGGGGAAACATGTACTACTTATGTCATAGTTTCCTTCGTATAAGTTGTTCCAATTTTTATAATGATAGGGATAGGCAAATCATATTTTATTTTATGTTACCCTGTTGGCATATTGGTTCCAGACAAATGGCTCAGAATTAGCCTGGTCGGGTTATTCTTTGAAAAGGCTCATTAAAACAGACAAAATGTCCCAGAAATATACTCTGATTACCGATGCTTTTAAAGTAAACAAACCCACTTTAAAACAATATTGGGTTTCAGACATTCACTTTAAGACAATATTGGATTTCAGACATATTCACCACAAAAATTCTGTGATGAGTAAAAGAGAAAAATATCAGCAAACTATAAGGTACATTGATTTTCTAATTTTTGGTATACTGAAGCATTGCCTTCACACCTTTTTCCATCACAGAAAATTGAGTCCAAACTCTACTTATGATTTTCTTTATAAATATAATTCCATTCAGTTGAATAGCTTAGATTCAGTAATCACTTTTATTCAGTCATGTATTTCAGCCTATATAGCTAAAAATATAGAGGTTGTATTACAAATGTCATGATTTTTCCTATAGTCTCCTTCATTTTGAACTAGTGGCCAATAGGTGTCATTTCATTTTTTTTTTTAAAAAAACTATAATTAAAATAAAAGAAGGAAATACACTTTTTGTTCTGAAAGTACAAACCTAGGAGTTGAGGAATGATAATATATGCCTAGTGAGCACAATTAATTGGGCTATAAAATATAAATTACACAAATCACAAATCACATTTTATTTAGAAAATGCTGTATATAATTCAGTATGTAATAAAACATAAAATGAAGAGAATGATAAAAAGTAATTTATAACTTAAAGACTCCGAATTTTCTCTTACCACCATATAACCTCATTGAAATTCACAGTGCATTAGAACTGTTGGCTGACTTGCTTTTCAAAAGAATAATATTTGGATCACAATCAGGTAGGCTGGAAAGAATGGACACAAGGCACATAAGTCCAGCCAGACACATAAACATGATCTACATGTTCTGAAATCACTCCCATGTTCAAATTCTCATATGGGTAACTTGTACTGTTCACAGTTAAAATCATTAGAAAGAAAACTGGTTCAACTCAGGGAAGTCTCCTGGTGGGTCAAATATTTCAGCAAGTAGCTGGAGAAGTTTCATCTGGTGAAGATCTACTCTTGACAAATTATCACAGAGACTTATTTGCTTCTTTATCTGCGTCCCATATTTGAACTCTTTGTAATACTCTCACTGATCCCTTTACAGAATCCTAGCCTTCTACATCCTCTTTTTAAAATTTGTTTTATTTCATCAGGAATCCACTTTTCTACAAATGTGGCTTTCTTATGCTTTCTTTTTCTCCCATAAGTAAGGATTTTTTAAAGAATGTGGATTATTCATGGGTTATAACTGGAAAAACCATGGCATTCAAATCCTAGCTATTGAGAGAAATAAAAACAAAACACTTAAAAACAGACTTGATTTTTTAGGGAAGCCTGAAATTTTTGTGATTTTTGAAGGCTTTCCACTGAAGCTTTTTAGCATTGGCTTTATGAAAGATCCATCAAGTTTTGACAGCTCTGTTTGTTTAAGTAAGGTGAAATGAAAAACATAACTATTTAGTCAAGCTTTCAGGGAGAAAGATTCTCCTTTTACAGCATAAGGAAAAGTATTAATAAGGACCACTTTCTAAAACTCTTAGAAGACATACTGACTTCTGAACATTTACCCAAATGTTTTGACAATAGGGCTTTTTGAACTCAGGAGGATTTTTAGTACAGCAAAATATTTAAAGGGAATTTTCCAGATTTACTATGTATGTTTTATATAATACCACCAATTTCCATATTTACTCTATACTGGGGCAAGTGTGTGGTTGTAAGGATAGGTAGGTGGAAAGAAACACAACATTGTATGTCTTTGCCCAAATATTTAATGATCGTGTTAAATAGCAAGTAGGTGGTAAATATCAGAATTTTTGGCTGATAACTTGGATAAGAAAAAAAAAGGTAAAATAGTGTTTCTAATTGCTCCATTGTTTCTTTTAGGAACAAGTACATGTAAATAGTTGGTTATAATCAGTGCTATGGTCTGAGTAGCTAGCAAGGTAAGAAAAGAAACAATGCATGGGAAATAAATGAGTATTTTAAAGCAAAACCTGAAGCTTGGGTTTTGAAGATGCTGGTGATGGAAAGGGATATTTTCTTTCATTGTTTTTTAGGGGGAAGAATATAAAAATATAACTTGGCATAACTATTATTTTCTCTTATTGAAAATTTCTCCCTCTCTCTAATAAAGAAAGAGGAAAACATTCGTCCCAAACAGTTATAAGTTCACTACAACTCTTGCCAAAAGGCAGTATTTTTATTTTTAAAGACTCGTACTATTTTCATTCTCTCAAGTTGATGTTTAGTCCTTAGTGCTACGGTTTTGCTATGAGTAAATCATCTACTCTCTTAGCATGTGTCAGAAAGTTTTAAAGCTCAGGTAATAAGAGTATGTTATTTTTCTTCTGTCTCTTAAACTGTTGATAGTAGCCAAAGACAATGACATTTCAGCAAAGCAGATTTGCTAAGGGAGATTTTGCAGACTCCATAGACTTTGTGTGCTAGAGTACTCTACTCTACAAGACCATTCTACAGGGTTTCTCAGGGCATTCCTATTTCTTTGTCAGAGAAGACTGCAAATGAACTCAGTTTACTCAACAAATATTGAGTATATTGTGTGTTGGACATTGTTCTAGGTGTATCTTTAATATTCTAAGTTGAAGGAAAGTGACATCTTTTAATCTGACATGTACGTGTAACTATGTATTAGAAGTTTATGCATGTTACATCTCCCTGTATTGACCTGGTGAAGACTTAGAGGATACTGACATGACCAAGAAGGACTGGTGGATGGGCAGTGGAAGCTGCCTGTACAAGTGTTCGGGCATTCAGCCAGTGGCATTATGATCTTCCCAGACAACATACTAAATGACATAGTGACTTCTGCTCCCTTACTCTCATTTGTAATCACAAACATTCTTTAATACATCGTTCTCCTCTGTCTTTTACTTTTAATTTCTACTGACAATCCCCATGTCAGACCCTTCTTTCATTCTCTGATGACTGTAAAAGCCTCTGACTTTCTGTCTAAATGGCACTCTGATTAATTTTTCTAATGCTTTACTTTGAGTCTGTCCCTCGTCAGCTGAAAAATTTTATAGAATATCTCCTCAAATAATCTTTTATATCCCTTTTATTAATGCACAAGGAATTATAAAATAACTTAATTAGAATCCTTTAATTGAGCAGATAATTGGAAATTTGAGGAAATTGAGGCTTAAGAAGCTTAAATGATGGGTTCAGGTTTACTAGTTATTAGGAAGAAGTGCTGGAACTAAACAGAGGTCTCAAATTTTAGGTCTGTGTACTCTCTCTCATTATATAATGTTTTACATTAAATTTAGCATTTTCTTCTACTGTGTAAGAATCCTAACAGGAATTCTTACACAGTAAGGGACTATAAACAGGGACTATAAAAAGACACACAGAAGAGACAGAGGAAAATATTAGTGAACTTGCTCACCATGCTGAAGGATTTGTAAATGTAAATTGTTCACTTGAGCTGGTGTATTTGTTGTTTAACCTTAATTACATCTAAAATGTGATTGGAGTCACATAGATGTTGTTCAGTAAATGGATGAATAAATGAACGAAAAACAAATGTTGAATGTGATAGTCAGGTTATATTAATAATTTCAGTGTAAAAGCTTGTTAGAAGTCCTTGTAACTATCTCAGGGAATTAGGAACTATACACTACAAACTACTGTGGGAATCCGATTAGTTTTGCAATTCCGCATGTTATTGGTTTAATTTTTTTCCATTACTTGCCCACAGAAGTAACTTGATCAATAATGCATATTTATTTATTTTCCTTTCCTATCTCTGTTTTTATTCTCTTACCAATGTTTTTTGGAGTCACCTCTCAAAGAAACTGCTTTCACTCAGATTTGTGTTTTGCAGTCTTCTATGAGGGAAGCCAAACTAAGACAATTATTCAGGATAAAACTCTATCTCTAGTTGTTTGCACTGGTCACTCAGAAGCAGTTTGTATGGTCATCTTTAGGAATTTCCCAACTGTATGGTTCTGCCATTTTAGTTGCTATCCCCATCACTGCTTGCTTCAATTTCTCTTCTTTTGACTGCCTTAGGACTTCTTTGTATTTTTCAGGTTGATTTCATCTCAAGATCCTTAACTTAATTACATCTGCAAAAGAGACTGCTTTTCCAAATAAGGTAACATTCATAGGCTCCAGGTTTTTCATGCGGATATCTTTGGGGGGTGATTTTTGGCATGCCACAGTCCCTCTTGAGGAATACTTCTTTGAGATTTGGGCATCTTGAAATTAATCAAATGGAAGGTTTTTAGGAGAAAAATGGGTGTTAGAGAGTCTAAGTTTTCCATTTCTCAAGTCACAAGTTTCTGGTTAATTTTGAGTACCAGAGTATTTGGCTTTTCCAAGAAACCCTCACTGCCCATCATTTCACTTACTGTTTCATTATTTTGGCAAGAGAATGCTTCCCTACATTCAATTCAACATTCGGTTAACCTGCACTGAGAGACTCTCAGGTGTTCTGTATTGTTCCAAACTCTCTAATAAGTATTATTTTTAGTCTTCACAACAAACAGAGGCTGTTAGAGGTTAATTGCTAAAGTTCTTTTGGAACCTAATCTCTTGATTTCAAGTTCAATGCTTTCTCCACTTCTCTACATAGATAAGCCTGGAAGGGCAGAGTTTGGGAAGGAGGAAAGAAGGAACACGGTAAGCTGTTAATGGCTGTCACCTAAATGACTAATGGAAGTTTTAATAAGAATTATTTCATAGCCATCTGAGAACAAGAATGGGCTATGGCTAGCCCTGGAGTTTCTAAGAACATTGAAACGAGAGATAATGCACCTACTTCTCTAGTATCCTTGTGTTTGGCCTACATCAGGATATAGGTGGGTCTGATTGCTTTGCTGCAGCAGCAGGCTGGGACCAGCTGGGACTAAGGGGGTGGTTACACTACAAAGAGATTTCCCCAGCTGGAGTGGTTCTCAAGGGGAGGTGGTGTGAGGGCTAAGTTGCTGTGAACAACTGGGTGGCCAGTCGGTTGTGGTATGCGCCAGACTGAGAGGGATCCTATTTATGGGAGCCAGTTCCAGCTGGTAGTCACACAGGATGGAGGCCACCCTGTGGAGATGGTAGGAGGCAGGGGTGAGAAAAGTGTGGGCCAGGGACCAGCGCTGAGCTTAAGTAACAAAAAGAATGTTATGAACAACCAAATGTCAAAATGTGTAGAGTTCTTGGCTGTGCATCTTGTCCAGTTTTGTCCATAAGGAGGCAGCTGGCTGGAGCAGGTACAGCGCCTGACACTGTTCTGATCTTGTGCCCTGGATCATCTGTCAAAAATGCTCTAACTTGTTGTCTCCCCTTAACTAATTACATTGGTAAGGGAGTCATAGAATCAGGTTTTAAAGCAGTGGTTACCCTTTACCCTTTACATGTCCTTAATATTTTTGACCCACAAAATGTAAATAGTTTTTTATTCCACCTCTCTTTCTCATACAGAGATTGTGAGGATCAATAAAAAGTGTATAAATGGCTTTCCTGGAAGGAATTGCTATGTAATATAAACATGCCTTGGAAAGGAGTTGAAACAGCACAAAATATGTGATTTTCAAAGCATGAAAAACTAGTGATTAGTTATGGAAAAGAGAAGGCAGGAGAAAGCTTTTTTCCCCATGAGAATAACTTTGGTTGCCTTACACGCTTTATTAAGTATTTGTTCATTATGTTGAAATTATTGGCCAGAAATTCTGATATGAGTGTTTTTGCTGCATTCCCACTTAAAACTGTCTCCCCATTTCTTTTAAAAATAACTTAGTTGCTAACGAGGAGATTCAAAACCTAAATGCTTTGAATGTATTTTGGAAATCCCTCTCATCATGATAATAAGGACACGGTCTCATTTGTTTGCCTAGGCACAACTGGCATCCTTTTCTTTCTCTGATCCTGAACGTTATACTCTGGTAGATAGAACTGTGGGCATAACAGTGGTGGAGAAAAAGTAGAACCAGGCACAACTCAGGAATTTTGATCTGTAAGTCTCAGAAATTCAGATGAAATAAAATTTCTAAACTGGTTTATTTAGGATCATATGGTAAGAAAACATAACAATTGAGTGTAATGAAATGTCCGCCTGATTGGTGAACAAATCCAAGGATGTTCTTGAGGGAAACATTTTGCTCCTTTGCTTCTATGCCTAACTGAAAAGAGGAAATTCCAAAGATAGCAAGTCTGGATGGCACTTCCCTGGAACTGGCAGGGTACACCTCTGCGTGGTGGGGGACAAGGGTAGTGAGCAGTGGCCAAATCCATTGAATCACTCCTCACCTCATTCTTTGATGATAACATGAAACATTTTGCCAGTCTTTGGAATTCTCATTTTATTGATCATTGCCCTCCTAGAAAAATTCATGCAGAGCTGGAATGCCATGGGAGTTTATCTGGCTAACCCACAGAGAAGGGTAGAGTTGCATATTTTCACCAAAGATATACCTTCTGCACTGACAATCACTCAATGACCCAGAGAATTTTACATTATTAATAGAATATTCACAAGGCTGATTAAATGGAATACTTCACAGTCCTGAACTATTGACATTTATTTGTATTACTTAACTAATGTCTGGGCTAATCTCAAGAACA
Source organism: Indri indri (assembly GCA_004363605.1). Lineage (NCBI taxonomy): Eukaryota > Metazoa > Chordata > Mammalia > Primates > Indriidae > Indri > Indri indri. The sequence continues at coordinate 8,788 of RJWJ010003729.1, read as the reverse complement.
GAGAATGTCTTGTGACTTACACCTGCTTGACCAAGTCTGCACATTACAGTGATATCTCCCAGAAACAAAAGGACAAGAAAATTTGTTTTGACTGTTAAAGAAAAAATTTCTCAGTTTTAGAAGTATTAATAGCCGCATTGCCCTTAATTTATACTATATCATGTTCAGAAGTACTGAGTTTTAGGCTCAAAGCACTTAGCTACACAATGAAAAAAAAAGATTTAAAAATAGACGTTTATGTTTCTTTTTTTAAAAAAAATCAAATAAGATGCTAAAATGCCATAGTCTGGCTCAATACTGGTCACTTGGCTAGCTTAACCTTACATATTAAACACATAAGAACATTTTAATACTGTAAAACTACCATAAGTGGCTTATTTTGATCTATGATTATTAACAATAGAAGAGTAAGAAAGATAAGAAGAACAAGAATAATAATAAGAAGAAAAATAATTGGTATCGTAGGTAGGGTCTCCAGGAAAACACCCCTTTTCCTTCATCAAGAACCCCTCTGGCTGTGGTCTTCTTTTTACAGAATTGGCAAGTATCCATACGTTACAATGATTTTCTCAAGATGAAAGTAAGTGAATGTCCCCCTATTTTATGGTTCTTTTATTGCTGTATTTTTTATAGCATTTATACATCTCTAAAATATGATATAATTTACATCTTTATGATTTCTTTTTTGTTAATTGGCATATTAATTTGCTAGGGCTGCCATAACAAAATATCACCGCCTGGGTAGTTTAAACAACAGAAATGTATTTTCTCACGGTTCTGGAAGCTAGAAGACTGAGATCAAAGTGTAGGCAGGGTTGATTTCACTCTGAGGATTTTCTCTTTGGCTTGCAGGTGGCCGCCTTTTCCATTCCTTTTCCATGGTTTTTACTCAATCCATGTGTATGTCTGTGTCCAAATTTCTTCGTAAAAGGACACTGGTCACATTGGATTAAAGCCCAATAAAGGATAAAGACCTCATTTTAACTTAATTACCTCTTTAAAGACTTTATCTCCAAATATGGTTACATTTTGACATACTGGGGCTTAGGACCACAACATATAAATTTTAGGGAATATGATCCAGCCCATCAATTAATTGATTCATTTCCAGCTAGTATAATATAGGTTGTGTGAAGTTAGGAATTTTTTTGTCTCTTTTGTTCACTTATAGCCTAAGCAGCTATATCAGTGCCTGGAACAAAATAGGCACTAAATTAATGTTTGCTGAATGAATAAATGAATAAATCAGTCCATGAACAAAACAAATAAGTTTAGTGACAAATACTTAAACCTCAGAGCCCTTTCTCTGCATATAACAGATGCCACAGTTGCTACTAAAGATCATTTGTACTTGAATTATTAAGATTTGAACAGTCTTAGTTGTGCTTATTCTGGCATATGGGCATATCTGTAACATTTGTGGGTAAAATCTGTAATTAGAAATAAGTACCAAATAAAATGCATTAATAATTTCAAAGTGAAGTAATAAAAGAGACATCAACTGTGGAAGAGAAATGGGGAGCAGTAGGGATTCTTTCAAGCCAGTAAAACTTTAAGGACAAAGATTTGTAATTAAAACTGAAGTGAATTTAATCTTTCCTGCTCATTGCTCCTGCACTGTTAGCCTGTTTTTATCAAACTAATTGATGGCATATGGAACAGATGCATGGTGAGATTATAGCTCCACTTTATGGCAGGGTTATAACAAATGTGATTTTTCCTCTACTGTATGCACTAACATTCAGAAAATGCACTCCTTTGTTTCTTCACACACCCAAATTGTTTCTTCTTTTGTGCAAGACTGATTAAAAGGAATCAAAGGATGTTTAATCCAAATGGAATCCATTTGATTCCTTTAATTTATTGATAGAGTTCTGACTATGTGCACGGTATGTAGAGGATACATATTCCTGACTTCAAGGAGTCCATGAGAGATTTTATAGGAAAAAAGGGCACACACAATCATTACTTTTTTGGACATATTTCAAAATTACAGTTTTTGGAGTGCATGAGGTTTAAAATCAAATCTCATAAAATTTGCCTCCTTTTTTTCCATTTCGACAAAGGCAACTCAAGTAATATCTTCAAAAATTTCTGTCCAGAAATAATATTTCTTTTCATTAGTTTTCTTACAGCAATTATTAAACTAAGTAGGCACAGATCTAAACAATTCTCTTCTCATTATAGAGTTGGAGGTCATTGAAGGAAAGCAAAGTAAAAATTATTATGGTTAATGATGATAATGTTCTACGGTTACACAGAAGAATCACCGTGAATTGCCTAAAGTGTTGTGTGATTCATGTGTGTTAGATTTAACTTAGGTAATGAGCATTTCAACTTGAAATGAGTGCGAGGAAGTAAAAACTTAAGTAAAATGTGATGACTTTAAAAATTAACCACTGCTCTATTCTTTTTAACTTGATTTGTAATTTTATACCTTTCTATGACCCCAATGTCATTTGAGTTTACTATAGACTGAATGTTTGTGTCACCTCCTAAATTCGTATGTTGGAATTCTAACCCCAATGTAAAGTACTAAGAGGTGGAGCTTTTGAGAGGTAATTAGGTTATGATGGTGGAGCCCTCGTGAATGCAATTAGTGCCCTTATAAGAAAAGATGTGAGAGCTTGCTCCTACTCTCTGTTTCCCACCAAATGAGCATAGGACAAGAAGACCACCATCTGCAAACCAGGAAGTAGTCCCTCACCACACACCAGATGGGCCAGCACCTTGATCTTGGATTCTAGTCTCCAAAACCATAAAGAACACATTTCTATTGTTTAAGCCATTCAGTCTATGACATTCTGTTATAGCAGCTCAAACTGACTAAGACACAGTTCCTTTAATGAGTGTCAATAAAACTACAACAAACAGAAGAACACTCATATTTCAGTATGAACTTAAATGTCATCTCTCTGTAGAAAATTTTTTGAAAACTGTGAGTAAATTAGCTACCTCTGCTATCTGTTAATCTCCATCACAGCACCTTATTTTCTTTTAGTTCTTTCTTTTCTTCTCTTCTTTCATTCTCTATCATCTGTGTAAATTATTATCTAGTTTTATGCATAAGTTTTATAAGATCAGGAACTAGGCTTTCTTGTTAACTGTTTTATCCCCAGTGCCTAGACGGTTACCACTACTTAATATATACCCAATAAAAATTTGTTGAATATTGCTGAATAAATGATTTCAAAGTCTCTTATTTTGGTCGGGTGTGGTGGCTCACAGGTGTAATCCTGGCACTTTGGGAGGCTGAGGCAAGAAGATCACTTGAGATCAGGAGTTCGAGATCAGCCTGAGCAGCATAGTGAGACCTTATCTCTACAAAAAAATAGAAAAATCAGCCGGGTGTGGTGGTGTGCACCTGTAGTCCCAGTTACTTGGGAGGCTATGGCAGGAGGATTGCTTGAGCCCAGGAGTTTGGGGTTGCAGTGAGCTATGATGATGCCACTGCATTCTATCCCAGGAGACAGAGACAGACCCTGTCTCAAAAAAAAAGTCACTTACTTAATGTAGTCCAGTTTATAGACAGATGTATTTTATTATCTAAGATAAATGGCTGATATATCTCTTTTTGATGATCAGAATGAAAGTATATTTTATTAATTCATGAATCAGTTTGACTCTAGGCATGTGTTCAACACTGTTATTGAGGAGAGGGTAGTAGGAATTCCCATTTTAAATTATGATGTTAGAATCACACTGTGCTTGTAGACAGACACTTGGCCACATGTCTGACCTTGTTTGAATCTGTTATGAAGCCAGATTAAGCAATTCTGTGCACATTTTAAACTTTTCTAGAAATGAGTTCCATCAAAGGTAGAGAGATGTGAATAAAAACATAAACATTTTGAAATCTTAATCAAAATAAGAACGATTGCTTGTTTTCATATGAATAAGACAAAAATTCAGGAAACTTTGTATATATTAGACAATGTAAGGGACATTTTATTCATCTATAAATAGAGCTAAGTCCCTATTTCTGGCTACCTAGAGTCTGGAACCCTTCCTATTTTGGGGGGACTCTCAAAGAGACTCCAACTCCCAAGAGGAGACAAAAGAGGCAGATATTCCTTTCTCGACTCCCTAGCTGCTAGGGCTCAGGTAAGTGACTTAGTCTCAAGCAAATGGATGTTCACGCCCAGATCATTGAATCTCATAATTAATTGGAAGATTTTTAAGTTAGTGGGAATAGTACAGTAAAGTCCAGGAGTGCAGCTGTGCCAGTGAGGATGACAGCAAATATCCCATGACAGCATTGCAGCCATACCAGCTTTGGGACATGACCTGGCTGTGTCCTTGGCTGTTAGCCTCTCTTGGATCCTGCAGCTTTTCCTTGACCCTTGCTGTGAGTTACGTAAGGCACTGGACATCTGTGGTAGGCACCCTCTACGATGGCTCCTGATAGTACCTGTCTCCATGATTCATGTCCCCTTGAGTTATCCTCTCTCCTTCAGTGTGGGCTGGACCTAATGACTCACTTCTAACCAGTAGAATATGGCAAAAGTGATGGGGTGTTATTTTTGAGGTAAGGCTACAAAGAGATCGTGCCTTCTGTCTTGGGTATACTCTTTCTTACTCTCTTGCTTGCTTTCCCTGAAGGAAGCCAGCTGACATTTTGTAAGCAACCCTGTGGAGACACTCACATAACAAGGAACTAATGTCTCTGGCCAACAACCAGCAAGGACCTAAGGTCTGTCAACACTCATGTGAGTGAGTTTGGAAGCATATCCTCTTCCAGCTGAGCTTTGAAATGATGATGGCCCCAGTCTAGACCTATTTGTAGTCTTGTGAGAGACCTTAGGCCAGAACCACCCAGCTGAGCCATGCCCAGTATCCTTACCTACAAAACCTGCGAGGTGCTGCAATTGCTTGTTGTTTTCAATTGCTTGGATAAGCTATTGCATAGCAATACATAACTAATAAAATGTCCTTCCAGAAAGTCCCTTTTCTGCTTAAGTAAAGCAGACTAAGTTTCTGTTGATTGCAACCAAGAATATAGAAATTGTTACCAGGAGTGGAAACAGAATCTGATGTAGGAGGGACTGAAGGTAGTGGAAATCTTGTTAAGATTCTGGAAAAGGGATCTTGAAATTTATTGTATTCAATAATAAAACACTTATTTAAATTTTTACATGTGGTCAATTAAAATAAATATGCAATGGGATATGCAATGTCTGCTACCTTGGAAGAATAGTGAAGGTATGAAGGTATAAAGTGGGGTGGCTTTTTCTAACAGTACTGGACAGATCAGAGGCTAATAACAGTGGTGAATCCCTAGATCCCCAGCTCAAGGCACAGATGTTCTATGAACTTGCCAAAGATTCATAATTTTTCAAAGCCATAGGGCTGAGTTAGTCAATAGTCAAATGAATAACTTGACCTAATTAGTTTCCAAATTAGAATATCAGTTGAAATTTTGGCTCATGACATCTTTTATACAAAAGTCTGAAAATTAAGAATATGGCTGGTAATATCTAGGGGGATGTGAAGTATGTGGAAAATCTTAAACCGCCAACTCCACCGAACCTCCCATGGCAACCAATGCAAGCTCTCCTCCCCTTTCTGAAAAAGTTGTTCTGTTTTTGCCTAAAGTTGCCATAAGTCTTTGACCTGTGGAATATTCCTTACTAAGACAACTCTCTTCATTTCCACTCTGAGAATACTTTTGATTATTTACTTGGTTAGCTGATCAGAACCTATTAAATATAGTGACCCATATTTAATGAAAGATGAACACCAGAAATTCCTTGGTAATAATGGAGAAGAAGAAGTTACAGGACCTTGGGAAGCTGAAGGATTAAGTGAATTTATCTGATATGACTCAATGGGGCTTAGGATATACTTTACTTGACAAAACCATGAAAAATAGATTTGTGAGAGAAATAGCATTACCTTGGGGGCAGGCTTTGGAGATTGTTCTCTGTACGTTGGGCATCCTATGAGATGCTGGAGGCGTAACTGGTTTTTTGATAGTAGTAGGGGTAGTTGGATCCAGGAGAGGTGGAGGCCAAGGATCAGCCCTTCACTATCATTGACAAAGTGGGCAATAGAGTTAAATAGTAGTTAGAATGACTTCCCTGCATATTAGGTAGGGAGAGATAAAATAGTTGGTTAGTCCACCACGATTCTACTTGATTTGAACTGAGGCTCAACAAATTACGTTATTAGAGAATCTATAACCCTTTTCCTAATTATCAAATGAATCAATCTAATGACCCAGTATCTATGAATGAAGAGAGTTTAAAGTATCTTTGAGGAAAAACAAACACATACTGTGAATCTTTCTTCTATTAATAGGATTCTCCAAATTATTCTATTTCCACTTGCCATCATAGCTATGCCATTATTAGGATTATTTGGCACTGCCTGTGAGTAGACATTAATTCACAATTCTACTGCAGATTACCAGAGTAGAGGCTTATGGATAGTTAACTGATAAATAAAATTTAGACTATTGGTGGGGGAAAATTGGGGAGATGTTGGTGAAATATAAAAAATTTTAGAGGAGAAATAAGTTCAAGAGGTGTATTTGTACAATGTGGTCACTATAGTCAATAACAATGAATTATATATTTGAAAATTGCTAAGAGAGTAGATTTTCAGTGTTTTTATCACAAAAATGATAAGTATAGGAAATAATGCATATGTTAATTAGCTTTATTTATCCATTCCCCAATGTGTACATATTTCAAAATATCATATTATATATCATATATATATAATTTTTATTTGTTGAGTAAAAAAGTTTTAATAATGCATATTAAGAAGTTAAGAAAAATACAAAATGAATACAATAAAGTTCCTGAATGGGAAAAGTAAAATTTTGACCCAAGCAATACTGCATTCCTGGGGGATCATCAGAGATTAGTGCCACAGTCAATTATTTGAAAGATGCAGGGGAATTGGTTCCTATCCCATCCTCTTTTCTCTCTCCAGTGTGGCTGGTGCTGAAAATAGATGACTTCTAGAAAACGACAGGTGGTTACTTCAAATGCAATTGCTGTTTCAAATGTGATCCCTTTACTGGAGCAAATCAACGTACCCTGATATCTGGTGTGCAATTATTTATCTGGAAAATGATATTTTTCTTATGTCTTTTATTCCATTGAGCAGTAGACACCAGGACTTTTAAAAGCTAACATTGTATTTTCAAAATTTAACCCAGAATTCCAGCCACACATAGTTTCACTCCATTACTTACAACATGCTGACAGGATCTGGAAAGCAATTATCTTAAAGGTGACGACATGATTGTTGCTTGGCATTAATTAATTAATTAATTAAAAATAGCTATTACACACCTATTTTGTGTCAGTTACCTTTTTAGTACTTAAATTGTAGCAGTGAACAAAAGGGAACAAGTTTCTGTTCTCATGAGCTGACATCATAGAAGACAAAGACATTATAAACAAATAAGCATATAAATACATCACATGTCAAATTCTGATGAATGCTATGAAGAAAAATAAAATAGAGTCATGGGAATAAGGGTGGTCAGAGGGTGGGGCACTGTTACCTAATATTGGGGGTCAGGGAAGGTTGAACTGATGGAGTGACATACCGATGGAGACCTGGTGGTAGAGGGGGAACACAACATGAAATATCTTGGGGAAGAAAGTTCCAAATGTGGAGAGTAGGAAATGCAAAGCAAAGTCCTACATTTCAGTGATCAGAGAAGCTGATACACTGTGAGTGAGGTGGGGGTAAGGATAGAGGCAGCAGATCACATAGGCCATTGTTGTCCATATTTGAGTGAGTTGGGAAATGGGTGGATGGTTTTGTACACAAGCGTGACATGATCTTATTTATATTTTAAAAGGCCCACCGTGGTTGATGTATTATGAATGTACTAGGTGGAAAAGTGGACATTGTTAGAAGACTATAATTGCAATGATTAAGATGAGAGATGGTGGCATCTTGGAGCAGGTTGGTAGTAGTGGGAGGTCATGAGAAGTAATCATGCTGTGGATATATTTTTAAAATAGAGCTAGATAATTTTTTTGATGATTGGATTTACAGTATAAGAAAAACAGAAAAAACACGCTTTTGATCTGAGATTAGCCACAGAGGAAATGACTACACTGCTTAGACGGGAGGAACTACAAGAGGAGATGGTATTTCCAGAGTCAAAAAATTGGAGCCATTGTGGATATATAGCCAGTATAGGAGTTTCCCAGTGGAGCTAAGGCAATGGAGGAGAATCACTTGCTGCTTGATATTTCACAGGAAATAGAATGAGAAGGGTAGAAATAATCTGGCTTTTATTCTATTCCTGCCCTCCAGTCTTCTGCCAGTGCAACCCATTGGCTGAAATGGTCTGGAAGCCAGAAGGCAAGGGAACAGAGGAAGGCAGGGAATGAATCTGAGAGCAAACAGGCAGGGGAACAAGATGACGATGAATAGGCTGTTAGAAATAAGAGTTTGGACTTCAGGGGACCCGTCCGGGTTTAATATGTAAATTTGAGTATTTAATTTAAAATGTTTTTTAAGCCAAAGAACTCAATTAGAATAAGCAAAAAAATGAAGAGAAGAGAACTGCGAACAGAAACCTGAGCCCTCCAATGTTAAGAGAATGCTTATTACACGGAGGAACCAGCAAAGGTCACGGAGAAAGAGTACTCAGTAAGTGAAAGGATCTGAGAGAGTTGTGTCCTGAGATCTAAATATAAGATGTTCAAGGAAGATGGTGATCATCCACATCAAGTGAGGTGGGTGCTGAGAACTGAGTCACTGGTGTTAGCAATATAATTATTCATGGCGATCTTCTTAACAGGGACAAGACTAG
>RJWJ010003728.1:0-82793 GCA_004363605.1 Indri indri | reverse complement strand
CCTTGGTTTGGTGTTTCAGTTTATGTCACTTGTGTGATCCAAAAATATCTCAAATAAATGTAAATTTTGCTGGGCCCACAAAACAAATAAAAAACCTCTCTAGAGGAAAGAAACTTTAACCAAGACCTTTAAAATATATCATAAAGGCATATTTTATTAAACCCTAGTGTGTTGCAATGTATTTTTAAATTAAAAAATCAGGGTTTTTAGAAGTTATATACATAGAAAAACATGTAAAATATTAATAGTGGGTGTAATTATAATTTAGCTTTATTTTTTTTGCTTATTCATATTTTCAACCGAAAATATTATTTATGTAAAAATAATAATAATAGAGATTTTAACGTTTCTAGTTCAGAATATATGGTAGGAAGTCATTTTTATTGTAGGTAATTAAGAAATAATAAGAAATTAGATATTTTTGTTTATATTTCAACCATTTAAAGAAATGGTTTTACACTGTGAAAATATTCAAATAAAATAGATACTATGCTTAATATGCATTTTATAGGCTGGATTTTCAGAAAGGGAATATTATTTTTTTATCAAATGTTCAAAGCATGCTCTTGCCCCCATTTTCTTTTAAACTATCTGCAAATTTTCATATTCACAAGTCCATTTTATTATTTTTTCATACAAATTCCCTGACCTACTCAAAGTTATATATTATTCTACACTATTGGCTACTTCCTGTGAACACTTCCAAATGAATCCTGTTTGTTTAGATTCATACTAAGTGCTTTGGGGTGATGTAAAGGACAGTAGCCGACACCTTTCTGGGTCTCCATTTCCTAATCAAGAAACAAACAAACAAAAAGAAAAAAACTGCAATTATGTTATTCATGGTAATCTAGTTAATAAAAAGTGAAAGCCCCACTTCACACAGGTTCTGCCCACCAGAAGATTATCAACATAAAGCAAAATACAGTTCTAGATGACAAAAAAATTAAGGATATATTTTTAGTATACTCAGTTCTTTGTATTTGTGATTTAACCAACTGCAGATCCAAAATATTTGGAAAAAACAATAAAAAAAATATAACAATAAAAAATACAAATAAAAACAATATAGTATAACAAATATTTACACAGTGTTTACATTGTATTAGGTATTATAAATAATCTAGAGATGATTTAAAGAGATGATACAAGAGGATGTGCACAGGTTTTATGCAAATACTACACCATTTTATATAAGGAACTTGAGACTCGCAGATTTTGGTATCCACAGGGGCCCTAGAACCAATCCCCTATGGATACCAAGGGACCATTGTGGTTACATTTGATGCTAATACATAGCAGAAGTCTAAGCTTGAACCTAAATTTTGCGCACTTTAGGATTTCAGAAAGGGGGTGTCCAGAACACTGGAAGAACAAATCCTCTAAAGACCTCTTTAGAAAAAAAAGACCAACAAACCTTCTTGGGGAAAAACTCTTAATAATAAGAGAAGAGTAAGCTGAGCATTTTAGTCTTGGTCCAACAAGACAGTGGCAGTTGGTAGAGTGGGGTGATTTTATATACCCTGGGCTGCCTCTTGCTATTTTGCTTTGACCTTGCACTCTCCTATTTCTCGCCTTCCCACCCTCCAAATAGGGAGATTTGGGCCTGTAACTTTGTGAGTGGAATGCCCCAATGAGAAGATGAAAATATCTGAAGAGCCACCTCCTATAAATTGTCCTGGTATGCTGAGTGCACAGGGCATCAGTGCTCTGTGATTGAGGTGATTGTCTGTGGTACACGGGTCAGGAGAAGGGCTTCTCCCTTTAGCAGGTTGACTTAGGCCCATGTGGAATCACCACAGCATGGCCTGAACAGGTGGTGGTGGCAACAGCAACAGCAAGACACCTTCACCAGGCTTCCTGAGCTTCAGAGGGACAGCAGCAGACATTGCTGCAAGGAGGCAGGGGTGGAGTGGGGTGGGGTGGTTCTAGGAATATGGAATTCTATGTTGTAGCCTAGAGTGATGTATTTATGAGCACATCTGAGATTATCCAAGGATAATTCCTAGAATTTACTGCAGTTATTGGGATTATTTTTAAGGAGACCAAAGATTGTGACCATTTTTGTGACTACACATCTACCTAGATATGCATATATATGTGGGTATGTAGTTTGGATATTGTTTTGAAATATTAAAAGTTAACTCCCCAATCCTCACTGCTCCTAGCCCCTGACTCTGCCATTCAGGCAATAGTAATGGCTTCCTAAAGGATGACTGAAAATAAATCACCTCATTTCTTATGCTTACCAATTTTGAAACATGGAAAAATTATAATTAGCTAATAAATATTCTATTCCTGAGTTTTGAAATAATCAAGTCCCTTTTTTATAATCTTCAAAAATGGAAAACATATAGCTATTGAATAAGCATAGCTATTTTAAAGAGTTGGATAATTTTGTGACATTCCACATATGTATTGTCCTCAAGCAGAGAAATCCAAGAATAAGAAGGTAAGTGCATTTCAAAAAAAAGGTTTTAAAACACAAAGCAAAAGCAATACTTTGAAAAATAAGGCTTCCACTTGAAAGAGTATGGCTTTGTTCAGAATGAACAGCATTTTGGGGATACAAAACACCAGAATCTGAAGATTTTTACCGTATGGAGCCATACAGTGAAGAAGATTGTGTGATGACATGAGCACTCTTTCTAACTCAAAGGAAGTAAGAACTGGACCGGAAGACTGGGAGAGGAACAAAATAGGAGACATCGATGAGCTCTTCGGAAAGGGGTCAGGAACCCTGTCCCTTATCTCTTGCCCTGGGGGGACAGAAAAAAAGGAAATCTCAATAATGGAAAGCACATATAGTTTGTGGGAAAATCAGGGGTGCAGGGGTTTTGTTGAAGGGGGCTACAAACCTCTTAGTCATGTGGCCAATTAGTGCTACAGCAATAACTGTGTGCAGTGACTAGATGTGGTGTGACAAGAGCTCCTGATATTGCCAACTTTCCCAACGGGGCATGGGGATTCTGAGAAGGCTGGCTGACTGGAATAGGCCTAAGGTCAGTACAAGGAGAGAACAGAGTATATTCATTCAACTACCAGGACAGAAATTAAGAATGGATGCCAATGAATGGCTTCCACGGTCCAGGTGGCATGATTTATGCCACAGAGGAGGCCAGCAAGGAGAGGAGATTGCACTGAGGATGTCTCTCAGTAGATGAAAGGAAATGAGAGAGCAGGTCTATTTTAAATGGGTGCTCAGTCACACAGTAAGTAAGAACAGAGGATGAAATTAGATGACATATATAAATAATAAGAGCAGCATAAAAACACAAAAGTTAGAAATGTAGCTTATAGAATATTGAAATAAAAGAAGTCAGTCTAATTATTAAGAGGAAAACATTTTCTATGTGCTATACTTGAGAATGAAACTTCACATACTATACAATCTGGAAATACCAGTTTCCTCAAAAGTGATTATCAACTCAATAAAGGGCATAAGGGAAAAATGAGCTGACCTAAGTAACTTTGGAATTCAGTGTTTTGATTGCAACTCGAAGCTAAAAACAAAATGTAGATGGATAGAGACAGTTGCATATATATAGAAATAATTGTAGATATGTTTACAAACACAGGCAGGTATTCATATATTTCCTAGATCTGCCCTCTAAGAAAGCCTGGAAACAGTGACACTTCAGGGTCAATGAGCACAGTCAGCGTCCAGATCTTGGTTTCTAAATGCCATTTTCCAATAAAAGGGAGGACTACTCCTGGGAGAAACGGCTGATCCTAGGGCTAGGACAAAGATAACATAAGAGGAGGCTGCAGAATTGTGCAGTGCCAGAAAGCAAGGAATGCTCAAAAGACAAAATGATAGGGGCATGTCACAGGGACACAGGAGCCCGCCTGAAAAAACTCCCAGTCTCTAAAGCTGGAACAATTTGAGCAATAACCATAACAAAATAATGTAATATTAGACTATGCAAAGTATAAAAGAAATATACATGAGTAAATACTTATGTAAATAAATGATTGAATAAATAGGAAAGAAAAAAAATCTTTGTTACATCTTAATAATTTATGTAGATGCTCACACATCCCAAAGGAAGTTTACTTCCTGTCCCCACCCTCCCCTTGAGTGTGTGCCTTCAAAACTAGACCATGGAAAGGGAAAGTGTAACTTTATAATGGAGAAATCTGAAAAACACTACCTTGGCCAGGTGACCAAGGTTAATATCACCAGGAATAAGTCATATTGATAGCATGTTCCTGCTGATATGATGTGATGAGAAGGGCGCTTCACCTCCGTGATATTCTTTCAAAAAACACATAACCCTAATCTAACCATGAGAAAAACATCAGATACATCCAAATTGAGAAGCATTCTACAAACTTTCTGAACAGTAATCCTCAAAACTGTCAAGGTCATGAATAAACAAGGAAACACTGAGAAACTGTCAAAGCCAAGAGGAGCCTCAGAAGACATGACACAATGTGGTATTCAGGATAAGATACTGAAATAGAAAAAGGGCATGAGTAGGAAAACAAGGGAAATAAAGTCCGGAGTTTGGTTAATTATAACGTACTAATGCTGCTTCCTTGGTTTTCACAATTGTATCATGGTTATATAAGACGGTAATAGAAAAACTGATGAGGGAACTCTGTAGTGTCTTTGTAACTCTTCTGTAAATCTAAAATTATTCCAAAATGAAAAGTTATTTAAAAAGTGGTATCGTTTTTTTCTTTTAAAATAGAAGGACTCACACAAGTAAACCAAACACTGAAGCAAAATATAGAAATATAAAAGAAAATATAGCTCTGATAAAAAGGAATGCAGACAGCTTAGTGGCTGGGTGTAGAAGCCTTTTTAGACCTGCTTATGCAAACCTGAGGTACAGTTTTCAACAAATTTTAGAAACATAATGGCAAAATAATATGCTACTTATGGTTTTTAGAAAGGAAGAGCCCTATTTCAATCCTCTTTCCCAGCTAAGTGGGTCTATTCCTCTATGATCCCACCTTCAAAACTTCCTATAGGTACCTGTCTTCATTGAATGCCTCCATCCTGCTCACTCCCTTACTTGTTGCTTGCCCATCCTTCAATAGGAAGTTCAAGTTACTGTCTGCTTTGATCAATTCCCAGGCATTGGTAACTGCTTTGTCTTCTAAATTCTCTAATCTTTTTACTCTATGCCAATGTTCATCATTTTTAATGTTACACTTTTCATTGTCCTCTACAAGAGAGTGGAAAGTCCACTGGCTTAGAAAATACATAATAGCAAAAGAACTAAACCAAAAACAAACAAACAGAAGAAACCACAAGAAGATTTAGGGGATGTACTGATGTCTGCAACTCATTCTAAAATGCATTTTTTTAAAAAAGCTGCTTTGATGGATAGATAGCAGGATAAATGTGTCCCCTATGAAGTTCTTTCAAATTTACTATATGTTTAAAATTTTTCACATTAAAATGTTGGGAAAAAAGATACGAGGAGTTCAAAAACATTTGAAATAATTGTATATTTTGTCAACCACAAAATGGGATTTGAAAAACTAATAGTAACAATGAGAATAATAGCTGTCATTTAATGTACTGTATTTCGTGCTGAACTTTTTTTACAACTCATCGGAAAGCATAGTACTGTTTATATCATTCATTTTTTAAGGAGGTCTATGCTACTTTATATTGTTCTTTGCCTTTTTATATTTATGTCCTGTATCTTCAAAATACCAGCAATTCACTTCTTTATCTCACTATAGTAAACTCTAAAAGAATGTCTTCCAGATAAGTGAGTGTTTAATAAATAATTTAATAATGTTTTTATTCATATTTTGCTTTTTTTCCCATATAAGAAAAGTCCATGGAAATCCATCCAAGCCAACTAGTATAACTCTAATTCATTATTTTAAGTAGTACATAGTATTGTGTGATATGAATGGATCATAATATCCTTGTACTGATTAACATGTACTTTGTTCCCCAGTTTTACCAACTAAAAATAATGCTAAAATAAGCGTGCTTATTTATTTAGTAGTGCTCTTATTTCCATGTGATAGATTACCAAGATGGAGTGAGTATACATAATATTTTTAATAGATATTGCTAAGTTGTTTTCTAAAATTATGAAATTCGTATTTCAACCAATAATGTGTGACAGTGCCTCTTTGCTCATGTCCCAGCCAGCAAGAGCAATTATTGTTCTATTCTGCTTTGGTTTGAGTTTGGTTAATCTCACTATGTTTTCTCATTTACTAGTAACTTTGAGCATGTTTGCATGTATTTGACAGCCACTGGATTTTTGTGTTGTGAATGGTTTCTCTACATCTTTTGCCTAGTTTGCTATTAGATTTTCCCCCTGTTCTCAATTTTAAACAGTTCATTGTATTAAACCTCTGCCTTCTAAAGTGCACTTGCTTTTCAAATCAATTTTTTTAATAGATGTGTTTATAATTTTTTTCATAGAAAAGTTTTGAAATTTTTATGAAACCAAAGTCTTCTATCTTCTCTTTTACATGCTTTGTTAAGAGTAGCTTTTCCTGCTCCTAAATTGAATATGTAGTTCTCAGATTGACTTTCAGAATTTTTATTAATTAAATAATTAATTTGGACTGGTTGTTGACTTTTATCAATTACTTCTTTTAGTGTTTATTGGTAATATTATATGACTGTTCTCCTTAAAAGTGTTGATGTAATAAACTATGGGAATAGAATTCTTAATATGGTATCACACTTATATTTCCAGCATAGAATGTGCTTGGCCTTACTATATCCTTTAATAAGTAGCTGAGCAATTTGACTTTTCTCTACATACTCAGTACTCATGATTACTAAGGCAAAGAATGCCTAACCATTTCCACCTTGTTAGAAACCGTCTTTGGATCCTTCAGGCCCAATTACAAGAAATCCACTCTTAGTAAGAGTTCTTCAGCCAGGTTTATATAAAAGTGGCTAGGGCTGTTTCCATTACCTAGATCTCATTCTCTGCCCAGTGGCTAAGCAGTGAGGCTTCCAAGAAGCAGGGAGAGGAGAGATGAAAACACAAGAGCAATTTTAGGGTTTTTAATTTTAAATTCTTCTTCATTATATTTCTTCTTTTGAGGCTTTAAGAGGTGATTGGAAAATACAGGGTAATAAAAGAGGACGACATTACAGTATATGTAAAAGGCACAAGTAAACTTCTCTGAACTGATGTAGATCCTAATATTCCAGACAAATACATGAGATGAACATAAGAGGAGGCCCACCTAGAAAAGACATTTTTAAACCCTAAAAAAAAATGTGTACAAATGCATTTTACTCCAAATATTCTATATAACATGGCATATTCCTTTACCTTCGTTTGTTTTGTACATTGTCAAAAAATGAAAGTGGTATGGTATTACTATGATAATCTACCAGGAAATTCTCAAACATGTGCTTCATTATTCACTTTATTCTAACTATGTCAGGACAACAGCAAAGTGAAAATTCAAATTGTCGAATTGCCTCTGAGAAGAAACAATCATAAGAAAATTAAACAAATGTTCCAATATATGTGCAAAATGGGATAGAGCAAAGAAGTTTCAAACCACTTGTGCTTATAATTTTTTGAGTTCTAATTGAAATCCAGTTGAACTTAATGGGATTTAGATAACAACACTTATCTAAACTTTGCAAAGTAATATCTCACCATAAAGTGATAAAAATTCTTGTGACAATTTTAGCACAGAGCTTAAAGCATCAACTTTGAAATCAGAAAGACCAGAATTCAAATACTGGCACTTCTACCTAACACTTCTGTGAGCTTAGGAAAGGTGAGCTTGCATTTCTTCATCTGTAAAATGAAAATAATAAAAGTAGTGTAAGAGAATATACATTAAGCACTTGGTTTGGATTTGACCATATAGTAATTTCTCAATAAAATTTAGTTATTATTATTCTCCTTCTCTTCTTTTTGTCCTCCTCCACTCAGAGGAGCAACTGTAGTTTGTCACTATGTGCCCTAGTATATATTAATCTTTATTTATTTATTGGGTTTATTGGGTTTTTGTTAAAAGAGTGTGCTTGCTATGTGAATGCTGCCTCCAGAAAAGCAAACAGCCCTCTCTCCCAGTGGAACACCAATTGTTTCCTCTAACCTTTCCCTGTGCAGATGTCATTCTGTATCTGCCACTGATGTGCCTACATTCTGCTGTATAGACCACTAAAATATATAATTCTTTCACGCTGATTAGTTTTGAACACAACACTATCTCCCTACCCGCACAAACAGTCCAAGTTAGATTCTGAGGAATACAAATTTGTTTATTTTGTCAATTCTTAGATAAATCAGATAGATAAATATATTTGGTATATCCAAGAGGTCTACCAAAACACAACCCAATCTTCCTGCCTTTCCACCCCTCCCTTCTTATATGAGCATGACTCTGGAAATACTGTAAGACACAATCCAGAGAAATTTCTCAAATTTTCTTCTCTCAGATCTAGATATCAGGTAATGATAACTTCTGAGTAAGCATATTTGTTAAGGTGAATATATAATCCCTCACCATACAGTGTTCACATCTGTGGGAAGACTTGGAACAGGATGTTTATAGGGTAAATATACTCACAGTTGTAAATTACCACTAGATGTCACCCTTTGTCACTGCTAAGCAAATGTGGGCGGCTTCCTACTACCAAAATGCTCTGCAGTCTAGGCACTTGTCCCAGGCCTGAGAAACACTAACAGTAACACTGACTCTGTTCATAACCCACTGGCAAACTGGAAACAAATAATAAAGATTAATCTCCAATGTAAGCCCAAGGCTGGCTCTGAGCATCTTCTGATCTGGATAGGAGAACCCACCTATCTTCAGCAATGAGTACTTCACTTAATAGGTGTCTGTATCCAAAGGGCTGAAGCACAACTGTAACGTTTCTCAGTCTCCAAGGGTATCCAGCTTTTCAAGTTCCATCATATGAGAGGGCTGATGGAATCACCTCTTTTGTTCCCTCAGATTGTGTTGGTGTCACTAGCAAGAACTCATATGAACCTCTGATTTTGTGATGAAACCCAAGATTAGTCAATACATCTTTATAATATAAAGCTCCTACACAAACATGATCCAATTGTTCCTGATTCTCCAAGATTCATTCTATCATTGCTGACAGATTATGAAGGTTAATTTTCAGGTCAAAAACCTAGCATTTTTCTCTTTCTCAAAGATTCATAGGAACTGAACAGATAAATCCAGCAACAATTTCTCAGTAAGTCCATCCCAAAAACATTTTTGTGGAGCTGAGTTCATGAAAAACCCTAGTTCTAAGTCTTCTAGATTCACAGCTCTTACAGCATTTCTCTGTTTCTAAGAATGGCCACCCCTAGGACTTTAGTGGCATGCTCTAAGCACGACCAAGTTCATTTTCTCCATTTGATACTTCTCATGAATTTCTTAAACTTTTTAAAAAAAGTATTGTAATTAGTGTAAACTAATGATTAAAAACACCATCAAAAAATTTGCTGAATTTCAAGTTATAAGTTCTAACATAGTTCTAAGGTAATGATAAAGGATTTTTACATATAAGAAAATGTCGAATGTACAGCCTCCTAAAAATTCTTTTAAAATCATCTTTAGAAATCTTTGTAACAGTCAATGTTTTTACACATCCATTTGAAGTTCTCTTTAAAACCATACTCTCTTTCTTTCTTTACTCACAATGCTCCCTAATACCAAGCCCATAACTCCTTTTTTCAGTATCCCCCAATTTAACTATTCATGGCAGCTGTCAAAAATCGCTCTCTTTCGTCCAAACATCAAGATGTGTTCCCATTGTCATGACCTTTCTCTATTGTCTCCCGTCTATCTCCATGCTATTAAAATGTGCACTCTCCTGAAATGCTGCCCTCACCTCACATCTCTAATTCTTTCAAGCAATGCTCTGGAAAGACATTTTTCTTCTACTGTGATAGATCGTTTAAGTGAGAATCAGTCTATTCCCACCTCCTTGAATTCTGGAGAATGAAATTCTCCAACTTTCTAACTACTGATATTGTAATGGTTATGATGGCTTTCTGTATAGGTAAGGAAATTCAGGATTAGAAAGGCTAAGTAATTATGTACAATTAAGTGGTGAACTATGAATAAAACCCCATGTCAGCATCACCCTAGAGAAGCAGCACTGCACAGTGCTTATGGAGACCAATCCTGGGCCATACTGCCTGGGTTTGAATCTTCACTCTACCGCTTACCATCTGTGTGACCTTGAAACAGATTCTCCATGCTTCAGTTTCTACATCTGTAAAATGGGGACAATGACTATGTCGCTACCTATAATTGTGGTGATGATTAAATGAGTTAATATTAATATGTATGCAATACATGCAGTATTACTATAAAATTATTTATCATTAGCCACTATACTGTATTGCCTTTCAAATTCAAAAATATTTTTAAAACACGTAAATTTATTAGTGAAAATAACAGATGACTGGTTTCCAACTCAAGTTATAAATATGGGGACAACTTGGCTTATTTAACAAAGAAAAAATTCACTGACCTACGTCAAATACTTCATTAGTTGAACCCTTGATCAGTGTTTGAAATATGTAGCAGACACTTAGTGACCATGATGATGACATCAATCATACCTAACATTTATTGAGACTCGCTGTGTACTAGGTGCTTATTTGACTCTTTCAACAACTTTGTGATAAGTACTTTAATCATCCCCATTTACGAATGGGGAGGAAACTAAAGCTAACAGGTAAAGTAACATGCTCAAGATCGAGGACATATTAATGCCAAAGCTTGGGCTTTAATCCACTGGGGTGATCACAAAGCCTACAGCTGACAATCAAGCCATGCTTGAATATTTCCTAAATTTTCAGATGAATATGTTTCAATTATTTTTAAAAGCCTAGTTGTATTTCTTTAGTTTATTTTTACATTGCATGTACATTTTGTTTTATAAACTAAAGTTGTGCCATACAAATACTTTTTTAATATAAGATATTCCCTAAATCTTGAAATAAAAGAAATTCTAGAAGATGTGCCTGCTAAACCTATGATCATGTAGCTATATGCAAAATTGAATGTAGTCTTCCTAAGAACCTTGTAAGATAGCTTCATGTTAGAAGAGAAAAGGCCCCATTTGAATATGGGGCTACCTTATAGATCTGAAAGTTTAACAACAAACTAAGGTTACACAGATTGTAAGTGACAGAATGAGGATTTGAATGCACGTTTGGTTTTCTGATCACAATATAATTTCCACAAAACTGAACAGTCTTTCAAAGTGGGGATTGTTTCTTAAATTTGCCAGTTATGAATTTAAATTTTTTTTCTTAGAAACAACCTACCTTTTATAAAATCAATCTGCAATCATACTCTCAATTGTATCTCTTTTTCCTAATTTATTCTATTGTCATATTTACCTGCTTTCGAGAGAGAAAATTAGTGATGTTACATCCTAAAATTTTTATTATTTGGCACCTACTACACTGGTAGTAAAGATTTTACATATAATATCCATCATATCATATCTGGATAGCACATGAATATTGTGTACCAGTCTAGACAGTTTCATGCCTGAGATAATTTATAATGCAATCTGTGTCTATAAGATATAATAAACAGAATAGGTAAGAGATGCTTCTCAATTTGCAAAAACAAAGACCTTGTGTTAAATCTTCCGAAAGAAAATGTTGACTAGACTGATATCGTTAAAGCAAATTCAGTAATGAAATGTAGAATGTTTTAAAAATATTCTGGATCTTATTTTGTGTTCAACACTATTAAAATCACTTCATATGTATTGTTTTATTTATTTCCTAATCACAACCCTATATAACAGGTACCATTATAATCTCAATTTTAAACATGAGGAAACTGAGGAATAGAAATTTTAAGTAAATTTCCCAATCACAGGGTTGGTAACTTCCATAAATGGACTTTGAACCCAAGCAATGTAGGTGAGGTGCCTGACTCCAATATACAACAGTGACAACTGCAACAGCAACAATAATAACAATGAATCAGATGCTACATAAGCACTTTACATGTATTTTCTCATTTAATCTTGACACCAACCCTATGAGATGTTACTATTGTAATTTTTATTCTAAGGATGAGAAAACTACGATTCTCAGAGGTTAAATAACTTACACAAAACCACGTACTTAATGCATGGCAAGATCAGCATTTGAATCTAGCCAGTCAACAGACTGTACTTTTGCCTATTATCTGAATATGAGTTACCCACGTAAAGATGTATTCAGATATATATTTATATTTTAGACAAATATTTTTACTCACGTTATGATCTTAGGTGCAAGAATTGGAATATAAAATAGTTATATGAGCATTTATAAATATTTTCTATTCTTGAATATTGGCTCTAGGGGATATTGTGGATGAACTCCTTCCTTCTACCATCTTTCTAGATCTAGAATAATGAGAAATTGAAAAAAACTCTAATTTTGAGATGTCCTTGCAAGTAAGACTCTGGTTATTAACTACCTTCTACTAATTAGCTACACTTACATAAGATTCAGAAGGCAGAAGTAAGGTGGAAACCCTCTCTGGCCCCCGTCTATTTTTTTAAAGTTCTTTCTGCAAATAGGCAAAGTCAAGAAAAGGTGAGTTTGTTCTGCTGCAGTGTTGAAAAAGCTGTTATCTAGAACAAAAGCATTTGTAGCAGCAGCAGCTGCTGCAGCAATAGCATCTTCTTGATTTCACATCCTGATTTTTGAATCTGCTACTGGGATCCAGAAATTCGTAGCCCAATGTCAGCCGCCAAGGTGGTAGCGCCCTTGGTGGGTCAGCTCTTCATTGTCCTGGAGACCAAAACTAGAAACCACTCCTTCAACTCTCCAGCAATTTTTTTAAGTACTTAATTTATTGTATCCGATCCATTGCTTCTTAACATTTCTAGTGTGTATTTCATTTCCTGTGCTGAGCCTTCACTGATACAGTATTCATTGTTTAAATTCTATTACTGCTATTTGATAGAAGTTCTTGCAGCTGATGCCTTTCAGAGACTATGGTGCTGCTGTACCTTAATAGTTTTGCTTCCTCGTGCATTCTAGTCCATCTTCTTCACTGCACCCGCCATTTCCCCCGTCTGTTCACTACTCCAAAAACATTTTGAAAACCCCTTTGACAAACCTAACCTTTGGTTCCAGTTTAGGAATGTTAATATTATTTTGAAAGAAAAAGAAAATTCCAGAAATGGAATGTTCAGAATTTGATTTGTTCTAAGACATTTAAAACAATGATGTCCCTAATAAAAGGAAGTTTTGTTTGTTTGTTTTCCTCTTGTCTGGTATATTTAAACTGGGAAATATGTCCTGATACCTAGCTCCCAACTCCCGCCAGCCTACCGTGGTCCACTCACATTTACTACATTCTTTGCTGCTGTTGCTGCTGTTTCTGCTGCTTGACTCATGCCCTGAACATTTTGTTTCAAAAAAGGAGTACAGATACTGTTACCTGATACTTGACATTTGCCACAAAATATAAACACCTTCAAGACATGTATAAAAACCAGAGGTCAAGATCATGGCAAGTCCCTTGCCTTTGATACAATTTCAAACATAGCCTAAGTATTGAGAATCCCTTATTTATTTATTTATATTCTTTATTAGAAAAATTTAGCCTAGAAGTAACCATTAAGGTTGTCCAAAATCCATTCAGTTAAATAGCTCAGTAACTTCATATCAAAAGAATAAATATTAGTATGAGAGCACCTTGCTTAATTTGTACTCAGCTGCATACTAAAATAAATACCATACATATTTATACATGACGGTTGTTGGGAAGAATATCAGAAGGGTAAACAACATTTGGAAAAACCAACAGCCATTTGTTTCTTTGTACCTGACCAAAAATACGTTCAGCTGGTATTTGTGCTGCTACATAGATGGGCGCCTACAGGCCATCTGATATTTCTGCTTTCATCCTCTTTTTCTGCAGGAGAAAGGGGGGAGGCAGAAGGATCAAGAACTATGTCTAAGTCCCCAAATGCCAAGGCCAAACTAGAGAAGTATAACAAAGGGGAAAGTCCTCTTCACCAGGGGCAGCATTAGCTCTTACTCTTTGTTTCTGGATGGCAGTAGTGAAGGATTTTGTAAAAATAAATAAATAAATAGACACATATTAAGTAAACAATTCCCACTCTCAAATTATTTTAAACAATAGTTTGAAAGTTAGTCGAGTTAATGTACTTCTGTGGAAAGAACAGGGACTTTCTGCACTTTGGGTTTCTGTCCAGGTCTTTTACAAAAATGTAAATTATAATTCCGATTACTATTTTCTTGCTATCCCATGATGTTTTTCTTACATACTGTAATCTAATTCATTAATTCTTCCTCTCAGTTCATGTTTCTTCAGATTCAGGTTGGAAGTATGGAATTTCCTTAGCAGATAGAATTTGATGCTGTAAGATTACTTTGATTTAAACTTATAAATAATCATTTGATGACAAACAAATGTCTATTACATTTTCACTGATAAGGCCAAGAGAGGAATTTTTGGGTGTTGTGTTTCCAATGATTTATTAAGAAAATTTTCAAACACATTAAAAACATGAAAGAATTATACAATTAAAGCCACCTAGATTCTACAATTAATATTTTACTATATTTTCTTGATCATGTATCTCTTCGTCTATTCATCCTGTTTGGGGATTTCATAACCATTTTATAAGAGGAATCAGCTGAAAAACATTAGAAATGGACCTATTTAATAGAAACATTTCTACTCCACCCTTAATAACATTTTCATAAATTTTTGACTTTCCTTTTTCCCATGTAAAAATTACTATAAAAATTTGGAAAATGTATGAAGTGAACCCTGAGATTATGACTCAGATCTCAATATGTTCCACAGGTTTTCCCATATTTTTCAATAAAGTAGGGTTTGTTGAGTAGTAGAGGAGAAAGGGTTATCATTGAGTATCAGACTAATATATAAAGCTTCTTACATGCCATCACTCTGCCCTCAATTTTTAAATAATGGGATTTTATAAAAAGACTGAATAAAAGACTCGAAAGCGATAAACTACAGAGAGATACAAGATGCTGTTGCCAAAAAGCAGATAGCATTCAATTAGATTTTTTAAGAAATTCTTATCACATCTCCTCCTAATATTAGCTTTCTCAATAAACAATAGCCTGCTGCAATATTGCCAGGGTTGCCCAGCTGAGATGACAATGTGCAGTGACAGATGATTGGGATTGTCCAAAACTGTTGATGTTATTCACAAATGGCACTCGCTGGCCCTTTGGCTTTGAAGATTATTCTATGACTCTAACATGAAACCAGATTAATATTTATGTAGTAAGAGAGATAAGAAACGCATTTTTTCTGCAATAAAAAAATAAACATATTTTGTGGGTCCATTTCAGCTACTAACTTTAATTGAGTCTGACATATACATAAAATGATGTGTACACATATCTTACTGCTTTTCAAAAAGGCTTTAAATCTCATATGTCTATTCATGACCTTAATTTAGGCTTTCAGATTGTATTGGCTTTAAGTGAAGGAAAATAGGTAGGGGGAAAAAAATCTCTGCAATTTAATATAATAATGCCACACTGAGTCAGTCTCTGCTTTTTAAACATGTGAAGTATTTGGCCACATTAAGCTACTGGGTAAAATTAAAGTTTATAAGTAATATTTTATAATCAGTTTTTTCCTACAGAATACAGAAAATTTCTAGTTTTAAAACAAAACAAAAAAATCATTAATTTAATTCACTTAACTTGGCACATTGGCCAATTTTATAGGATTGAATCAAATGACCTTCTGAAAAGAAATTAAATTTCATTTAGATGTTAAAACTAAAGTAATACATATTAAAATCTTCATATTAATGACATGATAATATTTCCAATTCAAGACATAAAGCAATTACTAGTTTATGATAAACAAAAAATTTCTGAACATTACCTATGAGGCCCTAAAAAGCCTGGTCCCTTCCTAACTTCCAGTCTCATCTGAATGAAGTTCACAGGGTTTCCAGTAGAGTCAACTCTCTAGTTTCTCCCTTCTTAATGAGCTATTCTTCTCAATCTTCTAAAGATTCTTCCTCCTCCTCTCTGACCTGGAATCAAATTCTGAGCCTTGAACTATCCTCTATCTTTACCATTCCCTTGCTGTCCTTGTCCAGTCCTGTGTCTTTAAATATCATGAATGTGTTAATGCCTATCAAGTTTATATCGCCAGTTTGAATGTCTTCCTAAGCTCCAGATTTGACGGGAAAAGGGGTCCTAAGATCCACTGTGTATCAAGAAAAAAAGGATACTATCAGAGATGTGCTATACTGGTAAGAGCTGATTTTATATATTTCTTCCCAATTTGCATTCAGTGACATCACGTTGGTAGCTTAAAACTGGTCATATTGGGAGTATTTAGCCCATGAAAATCAGCAAGTGCTACAAATCCCCAACTGCCCCTCCAGAGTTAGCATAGCAGCATACAACTGCTTATAATATCCTGATGAGGCCGAAGAAAACCAGGGCCAAGAAGATCATGAGTAATTAAAACGCTCTACTTTGTGTGTGTATGTGAAAAGATTATTGTTTCAGCAATTCCTTAAAGATCATTTTTAAATCTATTGCTTCAATTTATTTAAAGTAGCTCTATACACACAAAGTTCCAAATCTAGATCAGCAAGTAGATTTGGTGGCTTTGGGATATTTAACGTATTTGTTCACATGGAATTACAAGATTATGGCAATATGTGAAGTCAGAGGAAAGAAATCTAATAACTTTCAGGAAAATTTTGCTCATAATTATTGTCTAGATTAAGAATCCTATGATACTGATGCTTCTAATTTCTCTCCAATCCATATGCTTAGATCAGGGAGGAAATGCTTAACACAAGCTGGTCAATCAGATTCCCTTTCAGAAGAAGAGGGTCAATTAGCTGTTAGCAGCCAAGTTGGAAAGTCATCTTTTTACACTCCGACCTTGCTGCTGTGAAGAGCCATGTGTTATGCGGCAGAGGAAAACAGGTATCAGGAGAGAATAAAGTAAATCGGCAAGGAGAAAGAGTGCTGAGAGATCCCCCTGTCCAGGAAAGAGAGGGCCAATGGACATTCTATAACCCGTAATCCCATGCAGCATGGCTGTGCTTCCTGCAATTGGGTTTTGTAGGCTTATACTCTGTTCTTAAATAAACATTCTTGCTCATAAGTTCTTCTCATTAATAATGCTATTTAAGATTTGGTTGAACAAGAATTATTCTCATTAATATCCAGACTTGGTATCTAACTGACCTCTTGCAATCTCAGTTTAGATGTGTAATAGTCATTTCGAAATTCACATGTCTAAAACTGAACTCCCTGAATTTTCCTCGAAGCTGCTTCATTCACATTTCATCTTCTTTAGCTCAGTAAATCCCTCCATCTTTTCATTGTTCAGGCTAAAACCATCAGATTTTGATTCCTTGTCTCTTCCATAATTGTATCCGATCCCAAATCCAAACACTTCTCATATCTCCATTGTCACCACCTTTTTCCAAGCCATGTTTGTCTCCTGCCTGAATTATCGTAATAGCTCATAATAGTCCCTGTTTCTGCCTTTTCCTCTCTCCTCAATCCATTTTCTACACAGCAGCCAGAGTAGATCATGTTACTCTTCTGATCAACGCTCTATTAAGTGTCCCATTTTTCTCAGGGCAAAAGCCAAAAACCTTATAATGGCCCCTCCTCTTTTGCTCCCCATCCTCACTTCCAACTATTCACCTCCTCAGTTATTTCATTCCAACTACATGGACTCCCCAGCTGCTCCTGAAACAATTCAGAAACTCTCCTCTCAGGTCCTTTGCTGTTCACTATACTCAGAATTTCTCCTCAATTATCCACTTGTCTCAATTTCTGACCTCCTTCAGGTCTTTGCTCAAACGTCACCTTCTGAGTGCAGTTTTTCCTGACCACTGCACTTAAACTGAAGCACCACTTACCCCCAGAATTTCCGTTCCCCTTTCTGCCACCTCGAATAGTATTTAGAATCATATACCATAGTATGCATTTTATTTATTTTGCCTATTTTTTTGTTTTGTTTTTCTCTGCTAGAATGCAAACTCTTTGTTGGCAGGGATTTTTCACTTTTGAGGTAACAGCTCCATGCTTCTAGAATGGTGCCTGGCATATAGTATATGCTCAATAAGCCCTTGAATAAATGAATAAGTGAATCTATATAATAAAAATACTTGTGGGGGTGCAGTTGGGAAAATGGCTGAATTACACAAACTATTTGTCTCCACTGACCTATTTCAGTGGAATATTGCCAACTCTTTACTCTGCTTTGTTCTATTTAGATTCTGCATCTGTGTAGATTTCTCTTCCAAAATTTGGGGATGTATAGTAATTTAGTCAGTGAAAGAATTGTTTCCATGGATGCCTGGTAAACTGATTATAATGAAATTGGCACTGGGTCCTACTTTTAATATGACACCACAGCATATTATATTATAATTCTAATTTCCAACCTAAAGTTTTTCTAGCAGCAGAATAAGTACTTTCCCTGGTCATTTTTTTCCCCTACAGAACTTAGATAAAAAGCTTATGTTGTGTTTGGCATCTGATCACTCATAGCAATCTTTTCAGATAAAAACACAGTGTCAGTGAGAAGAAAGAAAAACCTTCTGCAGAACAGAAGGGAATAATCCCTTGCAAAATTATCTCTGGATGCTAATGAACCGACAATAAAGGCCCTATTATGTGATTGTTTTGAGTGATATTGTTCATATTAAGTTTCAGGGATGCCAAAGGCAGAATCACCCCGAGGCTTTGATACATCAGTTAGAATAACGACACAGATTTAAGCTCATCAATTTTACTAATGATTGGTGCATCTAGTTTAGATCAGCAATGTAAAAACAAAAACTTGAGTTTTATTTTTAATATTATTTTGACATTGTTGATCATATTCTTGAGTAGGAAAAAAAGGATTATATTGAGGCATCAATACCATGAAACACACAAAAACCTCCCAATAAGACAATGCGGGCATTAAAAGTATGCAGAGTCCCCTCACTTGTTTCAGGGCTGAAATAGTAACATTAATTGTGTTTGTCTTGAATTTATTGTGTCCTAATACTGTATGATTTTGAAGTCTGGTTAGATTGGTAATTGTTTCTATTTCCATATGTACACACTTTAAATAATGATGTAGGTGATACAAACAGGGACAAAATGCATAGCTAATACATTTTGACTTGCTCATAAATCTAGGAAACTTAGAGAATATCTATCTAGTCATTAAGTAATATTTCAAATCATATGTGAATAGTGAATATCTCAATGGCTCTCCAAGGATAATACAGATTCCAAGAGGCATTAGAATTTTATACCACATGAATGTGATACTGTGATCAGATGGACAGCATTTTGGCATATGCAATAACCCACATTTAACACAATTCTGTTTTTTATGTGTACAATTAAAGTTATACCACAAACCGAGCAGCTGACTTCAGAAATTTTAAAATCTTCACCTATAAAATTGAGTATTAAATTTGAAAGGCTAGATCTTTTTGCTAAACTGTGTACTGAAAGGATTGGCTAAGCTCCCCTATGATTCATCCTCACATTACGCTTGTCCTTTATTAGAAATTCTTATAAAATTACAATTTCCATGAACATGAAAATCATGTAGGACAGATGATGAAAAGTATGTATTCTAATGAAATTTGACACTTGAGAAGAACATTAGAGATCATCTTAGTTCAATTTTTTTTTATTTTACAGATAAGAAACTGAGATTCAGTAAGGCAAAATGATATGGATCCATATTAATAGTTATAATTGCATTATGTCTGAAAGGGATCAGAATATGCCACCTCAAAATACGCTATCTTGGCATACAAATTACTTTGAGCTGAAGGCGACTGAGAAGCAGCAGATGCAGGAAGAATTCTCTGCCCTCCCCCTTTCTACCTAAAAATAGGGCATAAATTTCCTTTCGTGAAGGTGTCCTCTCTCCTTAATCATGAAGGCTACTCTTATCACTGAAGACTATATTGACTGAAGTCTGTATAACAAAACTTACTACGCAAACCTTATTTTCCATTAGTTTCCCCATATATTTACCTTCCCACAATTTACAGTCCCTAAAAGCCCAATGCCCTTTTTCTTTGTCTGGTAACTTTTCCACAATTTATTGCCCTTTGTTAAAATGATTTATAAGCTCCTGGCTCTAACCACCTCTTTGGAGTTTTCATTTCTTTTTTGTGAATCCATTCCCCTCTGTGCATGTAAAAACATTAACATTTCCTTTTTTCTGTTAATCTGTTTTTGTAAGTTTAATTCCCACACCCCAGTTATAGAACCCAGGAAGGTGGAGGAAAAGTTTTTTATCCTCCACATGACATACTTAAGTATTTGCCACTTGCATAAATAACATTAACAATTTCCTCAGAATCTGCTACTGCTGTTGTATGTTTGTAATCCAGCTATTTGTGATTTAACTTCATCACTTGAAAAAAAAATGTTATACATCCTTAAAGTTTTCTACACTATCCACTTCAGAGTACCATTCCTCTCTCTACTACATGTGTTGCGGTGGTGGTGGCGGGGGGAGATATGTGGGGTGGGGTCACTATTGCCATTCATCACAAAAAGACTATATTTCAAAGATACTTGAAGGAGCCTATGGTTTTAAAGTTGTGGCATTAGCTATATTCCAGGGCTTACTTGGTAAATCTGCCTCCATATTCACCTTTAAGTGCCTATTCTATTAGGGGCTACAAAGTGTCAGACACTTGCTAACAAGGGGTAGGTCACGATGCCGATCCTTAAAGGCCTTGCAGTCAAGCACAAGGAGACAGCTGAAACACAAGTGAGTGCAATGAAGAGGCTACAGACACCACGGGCGCAGCCTGTGCCAGAATAACAGGGAGACAAAGGCTGGAGGAGACAATTGTGACACAGTCCAAGTTGACAAAAATTAATAGAGAAGGTGACCCTTGAGGACATGAAAAGTTGCTTATTAAGAGAAAGGTGATAAATAAATAAGACAGGCCACTTTTATATAGATGAATCAATCACAAATTTATCTCCAAGACTCCTAGAAGCCATGACTTTACCCCCAATATACAACTTCACATATCCACCTAATTTACTTGACCAATCTATCAAGCTCCACATGCTCAGTATACAACTTAAGATCTTTCCTTATGAACCTGGTCTTCTTCACTGTAGACATTCTATCCCATATCTCACATCAGAAATGTGAGTCAAACTTGACTTCTTCTCTATTACTAAATCATTGTCAAGTCTTTTTCTGTTACTTTTACCTCTAAAATATCTTTCAAATAAATCTAAGTTTTCCAATTTTTCCCACGACTACCGTAGTTCAAACTATGATCATCAACCACCTTTACTATTGCATTACTTCACCAATAAGAAGCATGCCTAGCACATACTAAATGCTCAATAAGTATATTTGAATAAATAAATTATTGACTGAACTAGATTCCTTGCATCCTTTTTGCTTACCCTCTAATTCATTTTCCAGAGGGCAGAGTGATGCTTTCAGCTCTCTAATGTGATTATGCCATTCTCCTATTTAAAATCCTTCATTGGCTTCTCATCATTTTTAAAGAAAAAAAATTAATAAGATTTAGGAGGTCCTGCATGAATGGATTGGTTAATGCTCTATCTTGTACAAAAAGAGATGAGAAATGTGAATCTGTGCACTCGTAATTTATTACTACTGTATAGCATTTGCACTGTGATGTCACCTCCAGATTGAATAATTGGACACTGGGTGTGCCATACTTCGGTGAACACAAGAGGAAAGAGAAGAATGGAGGGAAGGTAGTGATACCACAAGCACACATTCTTTAAAATAAAACTTTTAACTGTAAACATTTTCAAATACAAAAAAAATATAAGGAATATATAACAAACTCTATATACTCATCACATAGGTTCAACAATTATCAATATTTTGCTTTCTAAATGTTTTAAATTAAAGTATTTTAGGGACAATCCTAAACCTCGTGTCGCTTAATTTCAGAAATTTTAATATGCCTTTTTAAAATATGAACATTTTTTTACAAACTCTAATTATCATACCTAACAAAAACAATAAGAATTCCTTTGTATCATTTGATACCAAAGCCACAGTCAAAACTTTTCAGTTTTCTCAAAAAGCATCTTTTTTATAACTAGTTAATTTTTTTGTTTTTTCCCCTCTTTTTGAAATGAAGGGCGACCTTCATACATAAAGTATACACATCAGTCTCTTTTATGATCCTCAATTTAGTTCATCATTTCCATTCATCGCCAAAGCTGTGGCTTTAGTTTCCTTCACACAAAAACCCACGTGAGCTCACATTTTCTTCAAATAGAGCTCTCCACTCCTGACATCCATGTCTTCTGGGTCCTGTTCATCCTTGCTCTCTGACCCTCTCGGTATCTCCTCCTGGAGCCTATGGGGCTGCCTGGTGCTCCTCTATCAGGTGATGTCCCCATCTGGGAAGCGAGGAGACCCAGGTCCTCAGGAGGAGGTGAGGGTCACAAGAGAGAAGGAGCAGCAGCCTGTCTCCATGCGGAGGGCATATGAAAAGTTCTCAGTGCATGCTGAGGGATGCACAGTTCCTGACACCTGCCCCGATAACTTATAGTACTTAATCCTCTGCTCTTCCCTCTGGTCTCTCTTTTACTTCTCCCTGGATTCCCGCGATCCCAGCCAAGACACCCCCACTGGCTCAGACACTCTCTTCTGGTTGCTGTGCTGGAGGCCTGAGCATTAACCAGGGTCTGGACAATATTTTGCAACCTATGAATGCTCTTTGTTTTATCCTCATACTCTTCCTACTCCATGATTTCTCCTGGTATCTAACAGGTCACACTGCTCACCACAGCACTCCCTCCCATTCTTCTCACAGTCCTACTTTTTTTTTTCACCTCCAGTCAAAAGAAAAATGTCTTTTTTTATATATGGGTTACTAGAGTCAGGATCTAAACAAGGTCCACACATTGTGTTTGGTTATGTTTCCTTAATCTCTTAATCTGAAGCAGTCCTCCTCCACATCTTTTTAAAATTTCATCCCATTGACTTGAAGGAATTGGGTCAGTTGTACTACAGAATGTCCTATATTACAGATTTTTCTGTTTGATCCCATCGTGGTCTCATTTAACTTGTTTCACCAGCAACACAAATTGTCCGTAAATTGTCAGCTCAAAAGGTCTGAATAGATTCATATTTCCATGTCTTCTTGTCTCTCTCCTCACCAAGAATTTTGTAATGATGCTATATATTTCATATAGCACCACAAACCAGGCACATAATATCTGGTTGTCTACCTCTTAGTGCTGCTAAAATAGACATGGGTTCAGGTGGTGTCTTAGTCCATTCCGGCTACTGTAACAAAACACCTTAGACTGGGTAGCTTATAAACAACAGAAATTTATTTCTCACAGTTCTGGAGCCTGGGAAGTGCAAGATCCAGGTGCCAGCAGATTCGGTGTCTGGCGAGGGTCCACTCTTGTTCATAGATGACACCTTCTAGCTGAGTCCTCACGTGGTAGAAGAGGCCAACAAACTCCCTCAGCACTAAGCCCCCATTCATAAGGGCTTGATCCTCATGACCTAATACTTCCCAAAGGACCCCACCTCTTAATACCTTCACTGTGAGGGTTAGGATTTCAACATATGTGGAGGGTACACGAGCATTCAGACCACAGCATGTGATAACAAATGGGCTCCACAGTAAAATTACCAATCAGACTTTTACCCAATAGGCTCATTCTTTGATGACCTTTGTCTGAATTAGTTTCTTGAGGGTTAAAAAAAATGGTGATTATTTTTTTTCTAATTCTATCAATTCTTACATATTTATTTGCTGGAATTTCTCTGTAAAAAAAAACTTTCTCTAAGGGGGGCGGGGGGAAGGGCATGCCTTTAACCTGCACTTGGGTTAGGCAAAGACATAAAGTGTAACTGTAGTGTTTGTACCCTCACAATACCCTGGAATAAAAACAAACAAACAAACAAAAAAAAACTTTCTCTTATCATCTAAGGCTCTTTGTTTAACCTAAAATATAGTTCATATAGAAAGCTGGATTATTTATAATTACTGTCTTTTAATTGATAATAGGAACCAGTCCAAGGTCGATTTCTTTTCTTTATAGGTTTATAGAGGTATTTCACATACCATAAATTTCACTCCTTTAAAGTGCACAGTTCAGTGGTTTTTAGCATATTCAGAGTTGTGCAATCCATCTTCACAGTAGAACTTTAGAACATTTTCAACACTCCCTCTGAAAAAAACCACCCATTAGCAGTCACTCTCTACTACCTTCATTCCCCAACTGTAGGCAACCACCAATTCGATTTCTTTCTCTATGGATTTGCCTATTCTGTACATTTCACATATATGGGATCATGTAGTATGTCACCTTTTGTGACTGGCTTCTTTCACTTAGCATACCATTTTCGACGTTTATCCATGATGGAGCATGTATCAGTATTTCATTCTTTTTATTGCTGAACAATATTCCATTGTATGGATATACCATATTTTGTTTATCCATTCATCAGTTCAAAGACATTAAGTTATTTCCATTTAGGGACTATTATGAATAATACTGCTATAAGATGCAAGTAGAATTGGTAAAAATGAGCAAAGAAATTGATTTAAAAACTAATATTGAATGTATAAAACAATAAGCAGAGCAGATTTTAAAATGCTGAACAATAGTTTCCAAGTTAGGAGGTAGAATTTCAAATGAATTTCTCCATTGTCTCATTGTCATTATTGTTCTTGGTGTGTCCAATGCCATTCTTGCTCAAATGTATTTAAATATAATGTCTTTTTGTTTTATTTTCTCATTGTAAGTTTTTTGGATAATTTAACATGATAATATGCCTTGGTGGGTATCTTACTACATTTATTTTTGTGGGTACATTGAGGGCCTATTGAATTTGCTTGTATCTTAAATGTTTGAAAATTTTTCTTTCATTATTTCTTTAACAATATTCTTCCCTTCATTTTTTTCTATCTTCATTTTTGAAACTGTATTATTTCAGAGTTGTACCTTATAGATTAATCTTCTAATTTTCTTACAATTTAGTTCCCATTTTCATTTGTTTTTGTATTTGTTGTGTACTTCATCCTTTTCTTTTGGAGAAACTTCTTTACCTTGCAAAAGTATTTTTTTAATGCTTATTATAACCAGTGTTTTGGTTCTCTGTTGGTTGTACTGAGCCTAATTGATTCACCTTCTTAGGTTTGCTCAGTCACACCTGCCTCTGGGACCTTGACTACTTAGTCTATGGAGAGTCCTGGCAGGTCACCTTGCATTCTCTTCATGTACAACCAGATGTCTTGATCTTCCTGGGGGTAAGGGTCAGTCTCTATGGCCTCCAGGGTGTCTGCCCAATGTGGAAGTTCCTACAGGTAGATGCCTAGGTCCCATTCAACCAAATCCGATGCCATTACTTAAAAACTGACATCAAGCTCATAGGAGCTTCCTTCTACAGTAGCAATTACATTGCATACTCTGAAGAGTTAATCTAAAAGATTTACTATAAATAGTTTTGTATATCTAAGCTCCTCATCTTGAGAGAGGATTCATTTGAATATTTTTAACTAGTTATTCATTAACTTTTGTCAGAAAAAGGGACTTAAATGCTTCTAGAGAATTTGCTTGATTAAGCAATTACACTGTCTTGAGGTCATATTACTGACTCCAGACAAGCTTATTTTGTTTTTTATTGGCCTATAATTTTACTAACATGGAAAAACATCTTAGAAGGAAACCCCAGCAAATAAAACCTAGCTACAGGAAAAGGAAGAACTCATGTCCGCAAATAGATAACTAAAGCTGCCCCACTGAAATACAAGAATTTAAAAGAGGCCAATTCAAATGGGAAAGATGTCACAAAGTAAAACATATAAACATATCTATAGCTAACATTTGTTTTGATCACACGTTCCTCTACGAAACACATGGCAACTAGGAAGAAAATCCTGTTTTCATTGCCAGCAGTTAAAGGGCTAACCTGCCTTAGAATCCAAAGTATTAGGGTTGTTGTGTATGTTTTAAAACCGAGCAAGTGCCACTTTACAAAAATGGTAGAGATTCACTTTTGCAGTTATGATAACTGTTTCTATTATAGAAATACCATTTGCTGAATATGGCTTTTAGGCACAAAACCAGTATGTGAGTTAATAGACTTCAGGTCTAATTAAGTGGTGCTCTTTTGAGAATGATTTACATATGGGTACACTGGATTGCATGTTTTATTGAAGCATAGTTTATTTTGTGTAACAAAGAATGAGAGATATAAAAGCATAAACAGAAAGGAATGCCAAGGGGTTATATATTGCTTCTTTTTAACCACTGGAGAATTGTACAACCCACCTGTCATGCAGTTGTCTGTTCTTTGCCAAAGAATGAAAATGAATCTAATATTACTCTAAGTAGCTCACTTTGATTAGCTACAATCATTTCTATCAGGAGACAGAAAAGTATTTGGAGAACAATAAAATGTTATGCAAATGCTAGTTGTTATAATTAGTATTAAGACCTGTTCTCTATTCCCAGAAGGTGAAAATGACTAGACATTTTACATCTTACAAAAATCCTTATAACTCTGAAAACACTACTATGTTATTTTTTCAACTTTCTCTCTACAAAAAAAAACCCTCATATTTTATTTTTTCCTCACTAGTATTACTTATCAGTCTGATTTCATACTTTCCATTGGACAATTGCCAAATTTATCATGCCTCGAATTTAAGACAAGTAGGCAATTAGCAAAAACTTAGGTGATTTTTGTTAAATTTTTATATTTTTAATATTTTTTAACACATAAGGGTCAGTATCTCATTCAAGTCAATTACTTCTCATATTTACATTTTAATTTTTTATAACTTAAAATTATGAATTTTTTAACATGTAGAAAATTGAAAGAATACTACTACAAGGAAAACCTGCATCATCAGATGGTTAATTTCATTCAACAATTATTAGCTTAATCAAATTGCTGTATTTGTCTCCCAAATGTCTTACCTACAATCTTTAAGTATTTAATTAGTTTCTAGCTTATCTCTCCATTTAAAAAAAAAATTCATGCATTCATATACTGCACACACATATATATAAGAAAAGACATATGTGTGTATATATATATATATGTACTTATTTTACTGGCAGAAAACATCACAGAAGACATTTATGTATAAATGTCATTTATTATGTGACAGGAAGCACACATTATATAGTTCTACATCTTGCTTTGTTCGGGTAAAATTGCATCCCGGTGATTTCCACATATCAGTGTAGATCTGTCATTTTCATTCTAATTTTTTTAAATTGTGGTAAGAACACTTAACATGAGGTTTCCCCTCTTGACAAATTTTTAAGTGTACGATATGTTATTATTGACTACAGGTACAGTAGATCTCTAGAGCTTATTCATTGCTTGACTGAAACTTTTATGTGCATTGATTAGTAATTTCCCCCTCCCCCAGCAACTGGTAACCACCATTCCACTTTTTGATTCTATTAATTTGACTATTTTAGATACCTAAGTGGAATAATACATTATTTATCTTTCTGTGACTGGCTTATATCACTTAGCATAACATCCACCAGGTTTATTCATATTGTCATACATTGTAGAATTTCCTTCTTCTTAAAGGTGAATAACATTCTTTGTATGTATATTCTACATTTTCTTTATTCATTCATCTGTTGATGGACATTTAGGTTGTTTCCACATCTTGGCTATTGTGAATAGTGGTACAATAAACATAGGAATGCTAATATCACTGGATATATGGATATAAACCCAGAAGTTGGATTGCTGAATCATATTGTAGTTCCATTTTTAATTTTTTAAAGAACCTCCATGCTGTTTTCTACAGTGAGTATACCAATTTGTATTTCCAACAATGTACAAGGGTTCCAATTTCTCCACAACCTCCCTAACACTTGTCTTTTGTTTGTTTTGATAACAGCCATCCTCACAGGCATGATGTAATATTTCACTGTGGCTGTGATTTGCATTTCCTTGGTGATTAGTGACATTGAGCATTTTTTCATATACTTATTGGTAATTTTATGTCTCCTTGGAGAAATGACTATTCAATTCCTTAGCCCATTTTTAAATTGGGTTATTAGTTTTTTTTATTTGCTTTTTTCACTATTGCATTGTAGGAGTTATTTATATATTTTGGAGATTAACCCCGTATCAGCTATATGGTTTACAAATATTTTCTCCCATTCCATGGGTTGCCTTTTCATTCTGTTATTTCCTTCACTGTGCAGAAATGTTTAGCTTGATGTATTACCATTTGTTTATTTTTGTTTTTGTTGCTTGTGCTTTCTGTGTCATACCCATGATAATATTGCCAAAATCAATGCCATAAAGGTATTCCCATACATTTTAAGAGTTTATAGTTTTAGTTGTTACATTTAAATGTAAGAAAAGGGTTCAATTTCATGGTTTTGCATGTGAATATCCAGTTTTCTCAACACTTTTATTGAAAAGACTAGCCTTTCCCTATTACATATTTTTGGTGCTCTTGTCAAAGATTAGTTGACTGTATTTGAGTGTAATTATTTTTAGACTCTCTATTCTGTTCCATTTGTCCATATGTCTGTCTTTATACCAGTACCATACTGTTTTGAAGCTTTGTAATATATTTTGAAATCAGAAAGTGCGATGCCTCTAGCTTTCTTTTCTCTCTCAAGATTATTTGGTTATTCATGTTTTTTGGTGGTTTCATGTGAATCTACAATTGTTTTTTCTACTTGTGTAGGAATGGCTTTGGCAGAAATTATTCCACAACATCAAGAAGCAAGGAATGCTCCCCAACACATTTTATGAAGCCAATGTCACCCTGATACCAAAGCCAGGAAAGGACCCAACAAAAAAAGAAAACTACAGACCAATATCCCTTATGAATATAGATGCAAAAATTCTCAACAAAATCCTAGCAAATAGAATTCAGCTGTTCATCAAAAATATAATCCATCACAACCAAGTGGGCTTCATCCCAGAGATGCAGGGATGGTTCAACATATGCAAATCTATAAATGTAATTCACTACATAAATAGAAGTAAAAACAAAGACCATACGATCCTCTCAATAAACAAAGAAAAAGCATTTGACAAAATTCAGCACCCTTTTATGATAAGAACACTTAAAAAATAGGCATAGATGGGACTTACTTCAAAATGACAAAAGCTATATATGACAAACCCACAGCCAATATCATACTGAATAGGGAAAAATTGTAAGCATTCTCACTTAGAACTGGAACCAGACAAGGTTTCCCTCTATCACCACTTCTATTAAACATAGTTTTGGAAATCCTAGCCAGAGCAATCAGACAGAGAAGGAAACTAAGGGGATCCAAATGGGAGCAAATGTGATCAAACTATCACTCTTTGCTGATGATATGATCTTATATCTTCAAACCCCAAAGATTCTGCCAAGAGATTACTGGAATTGATAAATAAGTTCAGCAAAGTCTCAGGTTACAAAATCAATGTACATAAATCAGTAGTATTGCTATACACCAACAACAGTGAAGCTGAGAATTAAATCAAAGACTCAATACTTTCACAATAGTGTTTGCATGTAAGGGTTAACATATTAAAAATGTAACCTACTTTTGCAACCTACTTTTGCACCTACACCAATCAGTAGCATTCATATACACCAACAACAGTCAAATCAAAGACTCAATACCTTTAGCAATAGCAAAAAAGAAAATAAAACACCTAGGAGTATATTTAATGAGGAGGTGAAGGACCTCCATCAGGAGAACAATGAGACACTGAAGAAGGAAATAGCAGAGGATGCAAACAGGTGGGAAACCATACCATGCTCATGAATTGGCAGAATTAACATTGTTAAAATGTCTATACCACCCAAAGTGATCTATAGATTCAGTGCAATCCATATTAAAATAACAACATCATTTTTGGTAGATCTAGAAAAAATAATTCTATGCTTCGTATGGAACCAGAAAAGACCCCATATAGCAAAAGCAACCTTAAGCAAAAAGAACAAATTGGGAATCATCAATTTACCAGACTTCAGGCTATACTACAAGGCTACAGTAACCAAAACAGCATTGTACTGGCAATAAAAAGAGACATAGATCAATGGAATAACACTGAGAACTGAGACATAAAACCATTATATAGCCATATAGATGGCTATATAATAGCCATCTGATTTTTGACAAAGCAGACAAAAACATACACTGGGGAAAAGAATCCCTATTCATCCAGAATGACCAGGTTCTGAAGTCACGCAGAACACCCTGGGACCAACTGGACTCCTGTGACTCACAGTCTGGGTTGGAATTAAGACGTATCTGTATGGGAATGCACAGGATGAAGCCTGAGGAGTTGAGGCCCCCAGGGGAAGACCAAGGTGCTCTGCAGTTATAGAAGCGGTAGAACTCCTGATGTCTGACTCAAGGCAGTACAATGGGAGGTTCCCTGGTGGGGCTGGGTGCCTCGTGTTCTGACCACGGGGAGCTTCCTTTTCACTGACAGCTGCAGACTCTGGACTTATGTGTGTAGAAGGACTCTCCAGTTGCTCAGGAGTGTGCAGATGGCAGACTGACCTAACCTGGAGGGCAGATGGTATATGTATACCATGGAGTACTATTCAACCATAAAAAACAATGGTGAACTAGCACCTCTTATATTATCCTGGGTGGAGCTAGAGCCCATTCTTCAAAGTGAAGTATTACAAGAATGGAAAAACAAGCACCACATGTACTCGCCATCAAATTGGTACTAACTGATCAACACTTAGGTGTTCACATGAAAGTAATACTCATCAGGTGCAGGGCAGGTGGGAGGAGGGCAGAAATGATGGCTAAATTCATAACTAATGGGCATGGAGTGCACTGTCTGGGGGATGGGCACACCTGTAGCTCTGGTTTGGGCAATGCAAAAGCAGTATATTAACCAAAATGTTTGTACCCCCATAATATTCTGAAATATAAAAAAAAGGGAAGGAAAGGGAAGGGAAGGGAAGGGAAGGGAAGGGAAGGGAAAGGAAGGGAAGGAAAGGAAAGAAAAGAAAGGAAAGGAGGAAACAAAGAAAGAAAGAAAGAATCCCTATTCAATAAATGGTGCTGGGAAAATTGGGTAGCCACATGTAGAAGACTGAAACAGGATCCACACCTCTCACCTCTCATAAAAATCAATTCACAATGGATAATAGACTTAAACCTAAGACATGAAACCATAAGAAATCTAGAAGAACATGTTGGAAAAACTTTTATAGACATTGGCCTAGGGAAAGAATTTATGAGGAAGACTCCAAAAGCAATCATAGCATCAACAAAAATAAATAAAAGACCTGATCAAATTTAGAAGTTTCTGGAAAGTCAAAGAAACTATCACTAGAGTGAATAGATAACTATAGAATGAGAGAAAATATTTGCATGCTATACATCCGACAAAGGGCTAATAACTAGAATCTATATAGAACTCAGGAAAATCAGCAAGAAAAAAATCAAACAACCCCATTAAAAAGTAGGCAAAGCACATGAAGAGAAACTTTTCAAAATTAGATAAACTAATGGCTAACAAACATATGAAAAAATGCTCAACATCTCTAATCATCAGGGAAATGCAAATCAAAACCACAATGAGATATCACATAACTCCAGTGAGAATGGCTTTTATCAAAAAGTCCCAAAACAACAAATGTTGGCGTGGATGCAGAGAGATAGGAACACTCATCCACTGCTGGTGGGACTGCAAACTAGTACAACCTCTATGGAAAGTTAATATGGAGATACCTCAAAGCACTAAAAGTAGAACTACCATTTGATCCTGCAATCCCATTACTGGGCATCTACCCAAAGGAAAAAAAGACATTCTGCAATAAAGACACCTGCACTTGAATGTTTATAGCAGCACAATTCACAATTGCAAAGATGGGGGAACAAGCCAGGAGCCCATCAATACATGAGTGGATTAATAAAATGTGGTATATGTATACCATGGAGTACTACTCAGCCACAAAAAACAATGGTGAACTAACATCTCTTGTACTATCCTGGATGGAGCTGGAACCCATTCTTCAAAGTGAAGTATCACAAGAATGGAAAAACTGGCACCACATGTACTCACCATCAAATTGGTACTAACTTAGCAACACTTATGTGCACATATGGAAGTGACATTCACTGGGTGTTGGGCAGGTGGTGGCGGGGGAGGAGGAGGAGAGGGTTGTATTCACACCTAATAGGTGTGGTGCGCACTGTCTGGGGAATGGGCACGCTTGTAGCTGTGATGCGGATGGTACAAAGGCAATATATGTGACCTAAACATTTGTACCCTCATAATATTCTGAAATTAAAAAATAACAAATAAAAAAGAAAAAGAAATGGCATTGGGATTTTGATAGGGATTGCATTGCATCTATAGATTGATTTGGGTAGTATGGCCATGTTAACAATATTATGTCTTCCAATCACACGGTATCTTTCCATTTTTTTGTGTGTGTCTTTAATTTCTTTCATGAACATTTTATAGTTTTCAGTATATAAATCTTTCACCTCCTTAGTTAAGTTTATTCCTAGGCATTTCATTCTTTTTGCTGCTATTGTTAATGGGATTGTTTTCTTAATTTACCTTTTAGGTAGTTCATTGTTGCTTTCCTTTTGTGTGTGTGTGAGGGAGAGAATAATATTCCACTGTGTGGATATACTATACTTTATTCTTGACAAACATTTGGCTTATTCCCAACCTTTTGCTGTTATAAATAGTGACATGGTAAATAAACTTGTGCCCATGTAGTTTCATATATATGAATCTAATAACAATAAATAGTCTTGGGGCTCTCTTTTCTGAGACATTTACATGATGCTTTCTTTCCTCTCCTTCAGGTCTTTCCTAAAACATCATCATCTTAGTGGGGCCTTCTCGTACCACCCTGTTTAAAGTATGACTTCCTCCCCAGCACTTTTTACTTCTCACTAGAATTAACATCCACGAGAGCTAAAAATAATACTTCAAATAACAGCTTCATAAATATATATTAATTAAAAAAAGAGGGAGCAGAGGAAGAAAGACATGGAACATAGGAGGAATGGAGGTTGGGAGGGAACAAAAGATACAATAACAAAAAAACAAAGGAGTGAAGGAGGGAGAGAAGAAGGAAGGGAGGGAGGGAGGCAGGGGGAGAAGGAGGAAGATTATAGAGCTTTCCCTCAAGTAGTAACAAAAATGTAAATATTAATACATAAAACACTTAAATCTAGATGAAAGGTATTTGTAATTACATAAAGAAATACCACCATCTCTCTGCACTCACCGTACTAAAAAATGGGCAACTTCTAGTAATGATTAAGAGCACAGGCTCTGGAGTCAGATTGTCTGGGCCTAAATCCTTTCATCTTCATCACAGACACTCTGACTGTAACTTTGGGCAGGTTGCTTAATCACTCTATGTCTCATTTTCCTCATTTGTAAGACAGAAATAATAATTTCTCTTACCCTATGTGATTACTGTGAGTATTTGTTAATAGATGCAAAGGGCTCAGCATAATGCTTAAAACATGACAAGCTCCTAATGAATTTACAGAGAAAAACACCCCGTTCTTTTAAGGGAAGAGGACACAAACACACATACACATGCATGTACAGGTAAACTTACTCAAGTTTATTTACCACTTTAATGAAATATAATTACAGACTCTGGATTGGCTATCAAAAAGCTTTAGAAATACTTTTGCTGCTTCTGATTTTTAACTCTAGAGGCTAAAAAGTTCTACTACTCAACTCTCTGGCCTCCACTGCTTGTGATGCCATGTGACACTATTATAGCCCATGAGAGAATGAGAATGAGAGTAGGTGAGAGTCCCCAGGACATTAGGAATAGGTTTGTTTTGAGTTTTGGGGTTTTTTTTTTCCTTCTTCGTACATCTTTCTGTCTAGATTGCATACCTGAGGTCTAATGGTACATGACTTATCTAAGGCAGGAAGCTTTAAGACAAAGCCTTACAAGGATGAATGAATGGAAAATAGGGACAACCTGAGTCTCTTATGGCACCATGGAGCTATTGTACTAACTCTAGATTGTCTACATGCAGATTTCATGTTATATAAGACAAGTTTATACCTTTTAAAAGCTGCCTTTCTGGGTTCCATTATTTCTAACCAAATACATTCCTAACAAATACAGATAGAAATCAAAATAAAAATCTTAACAGAATTTTAAAAAGAATGCTTTTGTTTTAAATTCTATTTTTCATAACTCATAGTTAAGAATATCAAAGAATATTCAGAAAAGGAAATGACACGTAGCCCTAATACTACCAGTCCCTAATACTACCAGCCCTTCTGTGTATTAAGATACACTATGAATCAAAAATAACTAAATTAACTAAAATTACTAAATTAACTAAAATAACTAAATTGAGTGACAAATAAATAATAGATCAATGGAGAATATTAAAATCAATAAATACCTAAAAGTATAACACATGATAAATTAGGCATGACCAAATTATAGAGAAAGAAAGAAGTATTCAATACTTCTTTAAAAAGTCGTTAATTAGAAAAAATGAGATTTATTCACAAATTTTCTCATGCAAAGCTGTATAGACTAATTCTTATGATAGACTGTGTCTACAGAGAGAAATCAGTGTTCCTGTTCTGTGCTATTGCTGCATACTTTGTTCTAGAACTTTTCACACATATTAGAAATGAGGACTTGCTTGTCTTTTGTCACCAATTCCTAAAAAAGCACATGTGTACTCAATAAAAGAACAATAAATAATTTAATCCATATCTATTCAGGTGTTTCTGGTTGTGCTAAATTTATGTGACTAAGGTAGGCCTACACTCAAAATCCCTACAACCAGTAGCAGAGATACGAAGATACACCCTTCCAAAAAAGAGAATACAAGTAGAATGTCATATATGTCTAAAGGCAGATGCAAACAAAATATTCTGTGAAGTTACAGTATTCATGTGGGGATCAACATACTATAAACCAAAATTAGAAACTGTCTAACAATGCTTTACTCAACAGATGGAACTATGTAGTTATAACATATTTCTTAGATACTAATTAGGATGTTTTCTCTATCTGGA
Source organism: Indri indri (assembly GCA_004363605.1). Classification (NCBI taxonomy): domain Eukaryota; kingdom Metazoa; phylum Chordata; class Mammalia; order Primates; family Indriidae; genus Indri; species Indri indri. The sequence continues at coordinate 47,777 of RJWJ010003728.1, read as the reverse complement.
GTATCCTATGTTATATAATTACTTTATATAAATTATGCCTTTATTTGTATGGTGCTTCATAATTTACAAAGCATTTTGACAAAAATGGTTTTATTTAAACCTTGTAACTTTTGAGTAGTTCATTCCATTTCATAATTGAGGAAACCTAGGTTTTCCAATGACATATGCCTAGTAAATGACCAGAGCAGGATGTTAATCAAAGTCTTTTAACTCTATCTGATATTATTTCCATTTCAACATGGTACTTGTATTTCATGATACAGAAAATGTACTGGTTTTCATTTTTCACTTATGATATAATTTATCATAATCCTCAGATGCCATATCTATTTGAAAACTCATCAAAAAACATATCCAGTATAAGCATTTTTAAGTGAATGAAATATTTTGATTACCTTAAATGTTTTATTTCTTGAGACTGAATTTAGTTGGTGTTCAATTCTCCTTAAGAGAGATATTTATAGATTAAAACTACCTTTCCAGACTGCTGGTTTCTTTCCAAACAAAATTTCTTATTACTTTTTTTTCCTCTGGCACAAGTTTCTGCATGTAACAGCAGGAATACAAATTATGTCCAAAGCACTTACGTAGTTGGCAGAAGTATTTTCTCTTCTGCTATAAATTTATCAAACATTTTTCAAAACAGTAAATCCCTGAAAACAAGGGCTGAATTCCAAATAGGATCATCATAGTTATGCCATTTACAATGTTTTAGTTAAAAGAATCTTCAATTATCCATTGTAAAGATCCTAAGTTTGAGAGCAATAACAATTTGCTATGGGTCTGAACTGGCAGACTAATTTTCAGCCTCAGCAACTCCATTTTTTTCCTTGAAACTTTAGGCCAATTTTTCACTATGGGAAATGCATTGCTAATTAGTGATCAGTTCCTGCATGGGTCTTTTCACTCAACCTATGAATGTGCCTGCCATTGCTGAGAGTAGCATCATCATCAAATCAGGAGCATAATGGGACAGATGGAGGAGAAAGGAAGATCTTTGAGATGTCAGAAGACAAAATTGAGTGCATAAGACATCATTTATAATGTCCTTATGTGTGCAAATTCAATTAGAGGTAAAATATTGATTAGGTAGTTGATGTCACAGATAATACATTATGGAAAAGCAATTAAACATTTTCAATTTTTCATTTTTTAAATATTCACAACACTAGAGCGGAATTAAAGATGAGTTAGTTAGGAAGTAAATGGTGTTGATGAGTCAAGTGTGGACAAATAGCCAAATGAGTCTTTTTAAAATTATCAAGTATTCGGCATGCATGTATTAAGTGGGTAATGTTTGCTAGGCACTCTGTCAAGTAAAATGGATACAAAGATGGATACAGAGAGTAAGACATAATTCCTACCCTCAAAGAGCTCTCACCTCTTAAGAGCAATAAACAGACACTAGTCCTCTGAAACACCTAGCACCACTGTTCCAGTTCACTCAAGAATTTATATGGAGTTATGGAGATATGACTGAGTATATTGAGGCAACTCCAGCTGCCACATCTCTATTGACCCCATCAACAGAGAAAACCGATCAGTATAGTAGTGCACATGGTCACTATCGAAGCATAGATTTATAAAGACCTCCGCAGACTCTGAATATTTGACCTTTGACCTCTACTTCTAAACTGTGCGGGAAAATATTAAACAGATGTAAAATCAGGGAAAGGTTTCTGGGCTCTTGACTATTTATCAAATAAAAGAATACCCTGAGAGTTCAAACATAAGCTTGAATAGTTTTTACTAAAAACATTTAAATACACAGGAGGGAGGGATGTTAAGAAAAGTTTCAATGGATGAATACAGAGGTAGAAGAGAATATAAGAAATGCACATAGGGAAGGTGATGTTTACCTCTTGGGGTACAAAATAAAGAAATCTAGCAGCTGGTGAAAGCTCCAGGAAAAAAAGCAAATCAGATATGGAAGAAAGAGCAGTACAATTAGTGACCATAGATAGGAAAATGTTTAGAGTATAGAAAAGAAATAAAAGAATGTAGTCTCCAAGGGTGAGAAAAAAAACTGTACAGAAAATATACATACAAATATAGGGCTTTTCATGGTAAAATTTTAAGGAAAAATATGAATTAACCAGTTAATAGCAAAATGTCCTTCTGTAGAGAAAGGAGAGAAACATATTCAACAGGCAGATACAGATATCAATCTATATTTTATATAGCAAGAGAATTTGAATAATCTAGCAAATTGAAATTATTTGCTAAAATTTCTCATTATGCAGAAGCAACAATTCAAGAAATACATAAAAGTGTTCCACTTTGAAACAGAAAAATATATTTTGGAATAAATGTGTGATTTTATTCATTTAGGAGTCTCCTATTTGGCAAATCTGCATGACCAGATGAGGGGGGAAAAGGTCATAAAAGAAAGCCAAAATGAAAAAGAAGATGCCTTCTAAGCAGCCAAAACAAATAGCCCAAAGTCATTATATATACAACAAACAGGCCCCAGTACAGTGCCTGACACAGTTATTTATCAACGAGTTAGTCAAAAAGGAACTTTCTATGCCCTCATTCTACAGCCACTTTGCCTTTGTTTTAAACACTTGTCCTGCTTTGCCATCTGTTTTCTTAGCCCACAAGAGATTAGAGATAGAGATAAGTAACCTGATAAGAATAAGTAATAGCTAGCCTTTAAAGCCTAAAAAAGGGGATAGAAAATAAAATTTAAACAAACCTCAAGAAAACTCAAATCAGTCACTTAATGTTGGAATATGCCCCTGAAATAGGGAGAAAATGGTATGCAGGACAGAAATTATTACTTAGAATCACAAACTTGTTTTATTTATCCATTCTTTCAATAAGTATTTTTTGGTCATCTACCTCAGTATTATTCAGCCCTTTTGCTATTTTTACCTCCTAAGGAACATTTTTTTCTAAGCACCCCTCACCCCTCCATTGTGATTACCATGAATTTGTAATAATACAGATATACTGTTTCTCTTCTTATGTACTGTGGCTCTTTGGAGGGTCTCGAACCATTGTAATATCTAAGATTTTTTTCATTCTCTCAAGAACACAGCTTTGCCTCCATGAAGGCAATATTATCTCCATTGAAAATGCATGCTCTACCTTGAGCCAGGTGCCATCAGGCATTGAGATATTTAATAATGAGCAAATCAAAGTCTCTGCCCCAATGGAATTCACTGTCTAGGAAGGGAAATAATTAATATAGACTGATATAATGCAATTTGATATAATGCAAATGCTGGGGTATAGTACTGAGACCACAATACTGAAAATCGTCATCAGTAAGGGAGGTAAGAAAGGCTTCCTTGAGAAAGTGACACTCAAAGAGAGATCCAAAGGATGAGTAGGATTATCTAGTAAAGAAGAGAAAGAAGAACACTCAAGGCAGAGAGAACATCAGTACAAAGGTTTTGTGGCAAGAGGGAGTATGGTAAGAGCAAGACCCTTAAGACCTGTATAGGTGGAAAAATGAGAATACCAGAGAACTCAGTAAGGAGGCAAGGAGGTTACAGGTCATAGTAAGGATTTTAGTCACTGTTCTAAGAGCAAGGTCAAAAAAATAAATGGCTTTAAGCAGAAGCAGAATCTGAGACATGATTGGAGTCACCATAATCATACATATACAAACTGAATTTCGTTCAAAGTACTTTATGAATGCCTAGAATTATGGAAGCTAAATTTTTCAGTGCTTTCCACTAAAATGGCTATTTTAAAAAAATCAATTCTTTTGAAGTAGACTTCAGTTATATAGAAAATTAAATTGTAACAGTTGATTCTCAATCTAATTATTCCACATTGTATTCATAAGTTATAACACCATTATGCATCCCATAAATCTATAGTTATGAATTGTCAATTTAAAATAAAAATAAAGCCAGGAAAAGCAGGTGTTTTTCTACTTATGATTAAGCCAACTTATTGAGACATATGGAGTAATAAAGAGAATGAATAATGAATGTATACAACAGATGATTATTATATCTAAAGTATAGCAAGAGCTTTCCTGAACTGATATACTATGCTATCTGAACTTATAGGAAAACAGAACTGTAGTGTTGTTTTCTTCTTTACCTTTAAATGCCTTTTTTTCCCTTTCACATTAAGAAATTCCCATTAGAAATCAGGCAATTTTAAGAAATGGCTTTAGCAGTCACTCGATCACCATTCTTTGGTAGAATAACAACAGGAGGTGACTTTTAAAGAATTCAGTAATTTATTTAAACTTAAGGTTCTATTAAGTTCCAAATATGTTTTTTATTATTATCTTTAGTATGTTCGTGTTCATGCCTGTGTATGTATATAACATTAAATATTAGGTTATGAAAAATAAAAAAAAATTTTTGAGGCCTTTCCATTTTTTCCTTTTATGTTTTCAGATGATACCATAACAGAAAAACACAACTATTGTTCTTTAACAGCAGACTGTCCCCCAACTGATGCTCTAGGGCTAACCAGGAAGTGTAGCATATGAAAGAAAAGGCAGGGTAGTCTAGAAGTTTGTTTTTTATGTCATTTGGGAAAAACCTCATCTTGCTCAAAGCTAGCTGTTCAACACTTTGTTTGCATACACAACACAACCTTTAACAAAATTAGTTCCTGCAGTTACTTGTATTTTCCAAATGAGGTAAAGTTCTATAAGGTGATCAACAACTTTCCACAACCCTGCTGAGGATGGCAGAAATACTGTTCTATATCACTCTGGAAAACACGGACGGGCCAATTCCAGGGCCTTTGGAAACTATCCAGTGGGTACGAAGCCAAATCAGAAAATATTTCTTAATACCAAGAGTATTCACAAAAGGTCAGTCAAGATGGGGCCTCGGAAGACATTACAAATGACTCTAGGATGGGCCCACAGAGGCATGTGTGAATGAAGAGTTGAAAGGCCTGGCAGGAGTCAGACTGTGGTCCATGCCAGTCACCCCGAGCCCAGGAACTCATGGCCCACACCAGAGCGGTCTCCACTCAGACATTCTGGCACTCCCTATGGCTGCACACTGAGTCATAGGATGTGGCAAATCGTCCAGCAATTATCATTCTGGCATTTCACAATGTAAAAATCATGGGGTTGCTTTTGCTGTTTTGTGCAGGCCAACTGGCAAACAACAGAACAAAAGATGGCAGGAAAGTTTTTTTTCACGTTTCTTTACCAACTCTCTTTTTGAAGTCAATTAGAAATTTGTGGAGTGACATAGAGTGTAAGTATTTTTATAAATAAAAGAAAAAGCCTAGTATGTGCAAGGCCTTGTGAACAACTCTGAATTCTGCTTAATGATCTGGGATGCTGACAATGTTCCTGTTCTTCTCTCAGGAGTACCCCCCCCCTTTCTATGAAGACCCTCTAAAAGAAGCACACATCTCAGTAGTGGAGTAGCAGCACAGAGAGGGTAAGTAGTCAGTAGCAATAGCCTGCTATTGGCTTATACCTCCCCTGCTGGCTGGCCTTATTTAACCCCTGGGCTGTAGACTGGTACAGGTCCCTGGCCTGTTAGGAACTGGGCCGCACAGCAGGAGGTGAGCAGTGGGCAAGGGTGAGCTAGCGAAGCTTCATCTGTACTTACAGCTGCTCCCCATTGCTGGCCATCACCGCCTGAACTCCACATCCCCCCACCCCGCCCCACCACCATCTGTGGAAAAATTGTCTTCCATGAAACCAGTCCCTGGTGCCAAAAACATTGGGGACCACTGCTTAGTACACCCAGGTACTCCAAAAGCACCAGTTCTCAGAGCTAAAAGGTGCCAAACTGCTCCCATTTGCACCCTAGCACTTCTTGAAAACACGGTTTATAATACTATATATATTAATAGCAAACAATGTGGCCTGAAACTATTTTAAAAAGCTTTCCCCCTTGGAAGGAGGTTGTTCTAAAACTATATATATTTTAAAATATTTCCATATATAATATTTTATATTATATATCAATATATGATATATATCATAATATAGATAAGTAAAATTTATCTATGTAATATTTTCATTTTGTAATTTATAAACCACTGGTTTGTCATGGAAAACTTGTATTTTTATATACTGGAAAATCAAGACCAAGAATGTCAACAGTAGCATTCACATGGTCATGCTTTTTTTTTTCTACACAGGCAAATTGCTGGTATATCTTTGCCTTAAGAAGAGCTATTTTCAATGACATTTAGGCTAAAATTAGCAAAAAGTCAGACTTCTATCTTTATCTAATGATATCTGATGCAGATGAAATTTTATGGCTTTAACTGAGTATCTGAAGAAAACTATCTTCAGGACCTATTCCTAACCCCTCAACAGAGTGGATTTTATTGATTTATTTCACCTCACTATATTTTGATTTTTATGTTAGAACTATGACTAATATCATGGTGAACAAATGAGCAAAACTCTCCTATATTGCTGTTTTAAATTCTGGAAAAAAAAATAAAGAAAATGAATAATCTTAGTGTGTTTCAAAAACTAAGAGTTGTCTTTTTGTTGCCATGGATATGGGCTTCCTGTTTATAATAATGGTCTTTTCAAAGAAACTGAAGTTCATAAAAATCACCAATTATAAAGTAGTACTTCTACTGCAATATCCCATTAAATTTATGAAATTTATGTGTCCTCAATATTTCATTTTCAATAGAGTCCTTAGTAGCAGTTTTTCCTACAATATGTTTTTCAAATGTCATTTTAAAATGATTAATATTTTAGTGCATTTTTAAACAAAATACAGATTTCTGTTCATTACAGTTCTGTTGGAGAAAACATAATTGTTTAACAGTTCAAAATATGTTTGTATTTTTACACATATTGTGGTCATGGAAAAAGGTTAAAAATCTGTCAACAAAAAAGCTTATTGTAGCTAATATGTTCGAGTGCTCACTATGTCTCAAGCCTTCTTTTGGGAGACATATGTATTAACTCATTTGTATTTTGGGATGGAAATTTATTTGGCAGCTTTAACAGAGACTGAAATAAGTAAATCGCATTTTGACTATATGGAAAAATAAAATTTATTGATCAAATATTCTACCTAGAGAAAGAGAAGAAAAAAAAGGAAAGGAATTTCTGAGATGTTTTTCACTAAAAGTTAATGCTTCCATTTCACCTTAATACCTATTTTATTGGGTTTTTAAAAAGTAGGTATGTTTACCAGGAAGCAGAATAATAAGAATGGCTAACAATTATTAGGTATTTTTAAATCAGGCACTAAGCTGTGTTACTTAAATATCTTCCATTTTCTAATCCACAAAATACCCTTTCAAATTTTCATTTTACAGATAAAATACTGGTGCTAAGGAAAGTAAGTAACATGTTCCAAGACACACAACTATGAGTGATAGAATTGGGATTGAGACAGATTGTTCTTTTGTTCTACTCCAGAACTGAAGGTCTCAACAACTAAATCATGTGCTTTTTTCATTATTATATAATTAAAGTATATAGCCTTCTTTTGCAGATATCTTCATGTATAGTTTATATATCTTCATGTATTTTTATACATATATCTTAAAACATAATATTTAGTGTGTGTATATATATGTATCTTAAAACACATAAAATTTAGTGCTCTGTGTGTATATATATGTATGCATATATGTACGTGTGTGTGTGTGTGTGTATAAATAAATTCAACCCCCACCACCACCCCAACAACCAGTCTTAGAGAATAGGAGAGGAACTTAATGGAAGTGGCCCCACATAGATAAGACAGTCTAATAGTTATATCTTTCAGTCCTATGAAAAAAAGAGAAAATGCAAGTCTAGGTCACTATGATCCTCAGAAATTCCTCAAAATTTGAAAACAAGGCTGGTGAGATTTTCTCCTATAGGGTATTTAAATTATAATACCTTTTTAATTTTTTGACCATTAACAAGCCAACCATGGATACCTAGACCTTTCACAAAGGATTTCTAATTCTTACATTTGTGTTCTAACATCTTTGAGTCAAAGTACACTGGCCAAATTTAAAGCCATGTATTTATTTGCCTCAGTGTTGGCTGTAAACAGTAATAGCATCTCTGTTACACAATCTCACATTTCTAGTCACTTATTCAAAACTATATATTGAGCACCTATGATGTGCCAGCAGTGTGCAGGTACTGTAAATGCAAAGATTAATAAGACATGGCTCCCACCTTCCATAGCTCAATGTGGATTTTAGGAGGCAGATATGTAGACCTAAATTATAATGTACTGTACCAAGTGTTTTCAAAATGTCTGAACAAAGGAACTGAGAGGATATAACGACTACAGAAATCTTAATGTTTCATACCATGGTGCATTTCAATTTAGTCAACATACGTGAAGGAGTTTTCAATCAAGAGGGAGAGTGGGGCTCTTCTGTTAGGGGGAACATGTGCTAAGGCATGTCCAGGGAAAGTTAAAAAGTTAGGAGTGGCAAGGAAGTAGGAAAGTGGCTGGTGATGGGGTAGAGAGGAAAGTATCGTGGTCAGACTATGAAGGGGTTGAGTTTCGTTCTTGAAGCCAGAGGTCTCCAAAATCTTTTATTGTGCCCCTCTATTAGCATGAATCCCCCAGTATATGTATATTTTTCTGTGTATAGGTGAACATATATATACATTATAAAACACACTAGAAGTACAAATTTCAAAAGTACAATATAAAAATAAAATAAAATAGAGGTGCTAAGATTTCCTTCTCCTACCTAATGGATCAGTCTATGTACTCCACTTTAGAAACTCCATTAGGGCCGGGCACGGTGGCTCACGCCTGTAATCCTAGCACTCTGGGAGGCCGAGGTGGGCGGATAGTCCTGAGCTCAGGAGTTCGAGACCAGCCTGAGCAAGAGCGAGACCCCGTCTCTACCAATAATAGAAAGAAATTAATTGGACAGCTAAAAGTATATATAGAAAAAAATTAGCCGGGCATGGTGGCACATGCCTGTAGTCCCAGCTACTCGGGAGGCTGAGACAGTAGGATTGCTCAAGCCCAGGAGTTTGAGGTTGCTGTGAGCTAGGCTGACGCCAAGGCACTCGCCCCAGGCAAGAGAGTGAGACTCTGTCTCAAAAAAAAAAAAGAAAAAAAAGAAACTCCATTAGGCAATGAAAATCCAGAACAGATGTAAAAACAAGGGAATGCTCCAATCAGCTTTGCTTTTCTAAAAGAAACTAACTCAGGGAGAAATGAGGAAAATGGATTGAAAAAGGAAACCTGGTAGCAAAGAGATCAGACAGAGCCCAGAGCATTATCCAGGAGATGGTGAGAGCCCAGGTTAAACCTGTGGCAAGGAACAGACGTTATGGCCAATTAGGGCAGGTGAGAGAGTGTGAATGCCAGGACCACGCTGAGATTTTCTCTCCATCTACCATGGCTACTCAGAACCACACATCCACAGTTCCTAAGGGTACTCTTCTTCTGCATACTTTATATCAAGACCTTACTAAGAAAAGATAAATGAAATAAAGAAGAGTATATAAACAAAATTTAGAGTTCTATTTGGGTTGTGAATAGGTGAGTTCATTATGTTAATCTCCATATTTCTGTTTTTCAAATATGTAAAAATAAAAATATAGCTTACTTACATGCTTATATTTTTAAATCAACTTCATTAACTAATGGAGAATTTTGATACTTATTACTAAACATTAAATTCTCCTTACAGAAACTAAGCAGTTTTGTTAAATTCAGTGAAATGTTGACATGTGAGAATTTCTTACCTTAAAATGACTAAACATTTCATACATCTGCAGATAGGTGCAAAATTGCTATCAACTCCCCTCTTCTGTTACAAAATTAATGAGTGTTCAGTGAAGCCATAACAAAGAATTTTCCTCTAGGCATGCTATAAAAACATTTCTAGTTCTAATATGAACGTGAAGTCTTGCTTGAGAACCAATGATTTAAAATATGCACATTTTTGAAGATGACAAATGCCACACAAAAGAATTCTTTTGATTTTTCTCATGTTTAAAACCCCTGTCCAATCTTATCTACTCCTCTCTCATAATGAGTGTTTTCCTAAGGGAGGAATAAGGAACAATTACTGACTAAATTCAGAGTATTCTCCTCATTTCATCTGACTACTTAAGTATATGGAGCTCCACTACATGTGAATATCACCAAAGTACTCAGTTGATTCTACCATACCTTCTTCATAAAAGATGATTTTGCCCAAAACTGATACCTCAAATTACCTCAGGAGACAGGGATGGACTTGCTTTCACTATGTCAGTTTTTTGTTACACAATAAAGCTAGGGTCTGAACTTTAGTCTCTGAGTCATGCTACGTTCATTTTAGTCTGACTATAAGAGAAAGGCAGTTTTAGAAACCTGAGCTATGAACCTGTGAAAGTGCATGAAGCCATGTATTCATGAAATAATCATCAATACAGTTTGTCCATTATGCTCCTTATGATAAAAATTTAATACTTTCATTTCCCCCTTTTTAAAAACTCCCAAGAGAATTTTCCATACTTTATACTTTTCAATTAAATAAGATTTGTCATTAATCTTTATAAATAAAAATAATCCAAAATCTTAAAACATTAAAAAACTAAAGATTTTTCCTTCTAGCATCAATATTCCTATTTAAGAATTTTATTCTCACAGTTATAGAATAATCAGAAGTTTCAAATGTAAAATTTAATAAAACAGATTAAAAGTGTTAATGGACTCATAGGATAATAAGTCACATAGAAAAAAATTGCAAATATCAGGAAACCTTTTGTTTTGTAGATTCATGAAAGAAAATAATTTGTATCACATCTAATAAAAACACATTTTATAACATTGACCCAATTATATGTATGTTTTCTTCCATAATTCATATTTTTCCATTATACTTGTATCTGGTTGAAAATAAACTCACTCTATATTACCTCAAAAAATGTCAATTATGCTGGAAAAAGAAATGGATACTTTGATTAAAATGCCATGTCACATTTTCATCATATTTAAAAATGCATGCAGAGGAGGACAGCCTTGAACAGTTGAGGTTACCTAGAAAAATTATATTGCAGTCATTGGTTTGTGAAGAAAGCTCAATCACCATTTTTTGCTCATCATTCTTTATAATGGATGATACCACTATATTAAAGAGATCTACCATAAATTGTGGAATCTTGGGCAAGACATAATTCTTTAAACCTCAGTTTTCTACTGTGCAAAATGAAAGTCTATCTACTGTATCTATCCATTACTTGCCTCAGTATTATTGAAATGATCACAGTGATCAGTGTGTTTTATAATTCTTTGTGTAAATCACATAATTAATGCAAATATGCATAAGGAATACAGCAGGCAACATCAGGTCCATCTTGCTGGAACATCAGATTGTTGTTACTCTGTTTTGTCGCTCCTGATTTTTTAGAACAGGCAGAGTACTTTTCTAAATTTTCCATCCTAACATCAATGTTGATCCTACATCTCTTCATAAATTGAAACCAAACCCTCCCAAAAAAGGGGGTGCCGGTCAGAAAAGGGAGTAATAATAACATTCTATTCTGCAATGTGTAAGATAGTAGGGGAAGTAGCAACAAACTCTGCAAAGATAGTTTTTCTGTAAGTTCATCTATTCAAAGTCGGAGAGCCAGACAGTGAGATTGGTCAAAATCCCATTTCAGTTTAGAAAAGCTGAACTGGGTAAAATCCTGTGAGCAGAGTGAGTTTAGAATCCTCATAATCAGCTGATTGAGTGAATATGACCCAGGCACAAGTGGTTAACCAGTAGCCCAGGCAGACTGTTCTCCATTCAGGAATGAAGAAACAGAAAACACACACATTTTCTCTCCCCACCCCCCAATATAGACATAAAAATAGATAAGAAACAAAGAAATTCTAAAGGTTCGAAAGAATAATATATTCCTGAAAAATTATCTATTTTTATATTCAAAATAAAAATTTTTTTTGAAACTGTGGTACGTGGTCTCTATGAATTAGAAGCCCTGATTCATTGGTTTAAATAAAAGGCTACTGAGTATCTTCTGCATGCCAGGCATTTTCATCTCATCGCATAAGGCAGTGTTTCTCAATCCTTGGTAAACATTAGAATCACCTGAGAGGTCTGAAAAACTAAAGGATGCCTGGGCTCCACCCTAGACCTCATTAGTCAATGCTGTCCAGGTGATTCTAATGTGTATCCAGGGCTGAGACCCACGTAGCTAGCAGTGGAGGGTACAACTGTGAACATCTGGACAAGATTCCAGCTGTCATGGAGCCATAGTTCTTGAGGTAAGAGTTAGTTCATGAACTGCGAAATAACATAATTTTAGGAATGATGAGAGCCATGATGAAAGTATAGCAGCTTGTTGTCCTTGAGAGATGGAATGGAGGGCCTGGGGTGGGACTCTTTTGGTGGTTGTTAGCAAGACTTCCTAGAAAAGGTGACACCTGAGCTGAGACATAAATATCAAGAAAAAACAGGCTTGCAAAAATCTAGGAGCGGAGTTTCATACAAGGAAGAAACAAGTAGTGTATAGGTTTTAAGGTGATATCTTCATGGAATTGAAATAAAGTATGGAGGCCCGTGAGCAGGGAGGGGAAGGTTTGACAGAGATGAGAGAGGAAGGTCAGGCACAGATCCCAAAGGCCTCTTAGGCCATGATAAGTATCCTGAGAACACAGGCAAAGAAATGGCATAATCAAGTTTACGGAGTTACAAACCATTCTGATTTTGTGGGGGAAATATATGAGGTGGGCAAGAGGAAGATTATTAGGAGGCTTTAAGTGGTCTAAACTAGAGATAATGCACCTTGAACAAGAATGGAAGTGGAGAGCAAGGTAGGTTTCGAGCACTGGAAAATGCTGAGAACTGACAGAGCTGGGAAATGAAGTTCACTATTCTGTTTTTGCACATGTTGAAAATTTTCCGTAATAAAAATTTGTCTAAATATATAACTAGGAAATTGCTACAGGTATAGGTTTTGGAGGAAAAGATTTTGAAGCAAGAATTTCATATATGTTCTAGTTTTATAAAAGGGAACAGAAAGACTTACGCAGGTATGTGAGGAGTTAAGTAATTTTCAAATTATTTTAGACATACTTTAGCAGATAGATTATAATCAAAACTAAATTCAGGAATGTACACTTGTATACAGTAGATTTTTTTTCTTATTCAGTTTGGAACCTGAACTCAAAGACCTCATCGGATCGCATGTTGTAAGAACATTTGCCACCAGCTGATTTGACTTTGTCCTACACTATTTCCCTTAGCGGTGTTCCTGCATTTGCGGCCCTCCCTGTATCAGGAAGTGTGTTTCTTGTACTACATTCTTTAGCCCACAATTTAGATGGAATTTCTTGGCAGGTTGACGATCACTAAGATCCTTTAAGACTCTCCCTAAAACTTGGTGGAGAGATTCCCTGGAGATCATCTATCTGCACGCTTGTCTCCTGGCAAATGGGTTTTGCTGTCCTTATGTCACATCAGAACTGTGGTGCAGCTTACATGCCAGGAGGACGTGGAGCTCAGTTGGCTGGATGTTCCGGGGCACTTTGGTTCCACTGGAACTAGTCCTAACCGAAGATATTTCTGGGTACCACCTCATTCTGTTAACTTAAGTCCATTGTAATTTAATTTAGCAATCTTCTAATGTGACTAAATTAGAAACATAATTCATTGTATAACACAATGGACACTTTTGATGGTTGCATCACAGATTGGTACATAAAACCTGCTAGACTCAAAGTTCAAAAAGAACATATAAAGTTGTATAATTGAGTCATTCAATTATACAGGAGAAAGACACACTTGACTCTCCTCTCTACTAATTTGCCCTTGTTCCGAGGTAGTGGGTACATGTTTAGAAGCCAAACGCTGAGAAAGCATTCCCTATTTCTTTTCTTACTTTATTTTTCTGAAGGCACGTTGAAGTTTGTAGAAATAGAAACTTGAATATTGAAGGAGTTTATCAATAGTAATTTGGGTTTGTGGGATGAGTGAGGGTCAGGCAATGATTGGTTCTGTTACCCTCCAGGACTCTGAATAGCTAACTATTTATGCAGTTGGATACTCTGCTGGGAGTATTACTAATTTTTTTCCTTTGAACAAAAGCAGAGGAGCATAGAGTAACAGATTGGCCATCTTCCTGAGAGAGTACTGTGATTGATGCTCTTCTGCATCTGTTAGACTCATGCCGAATGACCCAAATCACTCACTTATTTAATCAAGAAAGATTATTAAACGTTCCCATAGCTGAACAGTATCTGTCCATCGTTCTCTTCCTTATCATCTTCCATCCAGATGTGAATATTTGTGGGTCAACTATGATAAAAATCAGTACAAATAGATGTGTTTAACTTTATTAACTTACACAGTTAGTGAAATGTCTAATAATTCATATTATAATTGAGGAAATATACATAAAAATGAATATATCATTTTTAGGAGGTAGATATTCCAAGTATTTTTAAAGATTTACTTTATATTTGCATTTTGCATTTTCTAATTTTTTCATAAGCATGTATTATTTTTACAGTAAAAAATTGATTTTAAAATCTGTATGTATATAATTTTTACACTCCCTGTGCTTATAATTATGTAAAAACAGAAAACAAAACATAAGAAAATGTAACAAAAATGTTAATGGTAGTTATCTCTTGGTAGCATATTTTATGGGTGATCTGAAGCACTCAGTAAATATAGAGTAAATGAATAAATTTTCTTCTTTATCCTTTTTAATTTTAAATAGCTTTTGGTAACGTGCAAATGTTGCATTATTCTTAAGAAAAGAAAATTGATAAAATGTCAACATTGGTCACTGATGTTGGCCCATAGAACTAATTTCTCCCCTCCCCCCCACAAATGTTATTGATTACCACAACCTAGAAAACCAACAAAAATATTATATTTATTTACTATATACAAGGATACTATCCAAATTATGTGTATAATTGTTGGCCTTCCTTTTGAAATTTGCTTGAATCTTTTATTCTGATCTACTTTTCTACAGGTCACGTGTTTAATATCCTATATTATTTTAAATTTTTGAAACGATAGGCTAAAAAGTCAGAATGCCCTGGTTTCTTGTCACAACTCTACCACTTTCTAGCTATGCGTTTTAGGTGTATTTCCTCTCCGTGATTGTTTCTATGATAGTTGGCTCCCTGGATTTCTATGAGGACTAAATGAGATTACTTAAAAAATTCAAGTAAATCACTTATCACAGTGCTTTGCATACAGAAATCATTCAATACATGCTAATTATAATTATTTTTTTTCTTTTGAATAATATAGTGTCTGGAGCACAATTCAATGTTCACTAAACAGATGTTGATTTGCTTTGACTTTAAAGAATTGCAATTAATTTCAAACTTAAAACCAGAAGCTGAGACCACACATACCAGGTTATTATTAAACAGTGAGTACGTATTGAAGGACACACTTGAGTGTGCTCTACAATGTGAAAGAACTGTTTTACTACTAACATCAATAGGTTGTACATTATATAGCAATTATTTTTAAAAGATAGAAATAGTTTTCTTTACTTTTGCCTATACCTATGGCAGTGTGCAGTGAGGCACCAGCACTTACTATAAAATTCTTTTCCCACCCCTCTCTTCCATACCTTTCCATTCTGCCTTTAAATTTTACTCTTAAAATCTATAGTAGGTGCCCATTAGACAGACTGTCAGATGAGGTTAATACACATAATTATGAATAGCACAAATATTCAATAGTGCTAAAATATTATATTCTTTGCATATTTTTTATTTCAGGCATCCTAGGAGTCCACCTGTAAATTGGCTAGAAAGAAATCTACTCAATGTCCATTAGCTCTATGATTTCATTACGTCTCTGCATTGCTACAGGTTCCTGGTACATAGTACCATAATACACACTTCAGAGAATTCACTGAATGAATGAATATCTAAATTAATGAAGTTTTGAAACTTTCCTTCAAATAAGTTGAAATGGAATAGTTCATTTTTTGTACAGATATCTGTCAAACTTTCTCTAAATTAAGAAAAGCAGGCCACGCCACCCCCCAAAAATGGACAGTATGTAACTGTGATGTGTAAAAACAGATATGTAGTAGTCATGCTCACTGAGCCCTTCCCATCCACAAATGAAAGAAATATGGTTAAAATTGTTCGAGGACCTTTATTATTTGCAACATGCCACAAAGATAAATTATTTTTATAAAATTATAAGTGTTTTATACAAGCAGCTGTCAATGTATTTATTAAATAACTCCAGTATCCAGGTGTTTGCATACCAAATGAAACCTGGGAGCCTCTACATTTTTTTGTATTCATCACTCACTATTTTCCCACAATATGTAAATAGTAAAAGCTAAAAAAATCACATTCATAGGTTGATTTTAAGTCTAAAATATCTATATTTATTTCTTGTTTTTTTTTACCCATCAGGAAGAAGCACTGAAAAAATATCTATGTTTATATAGAAATATCTATGTTCCAAATTTTAAGCCTTTAAGAAGGAAAGACAACTATGGTTTTAATCTAAGATTTACATACTTGTTTAATCTAATGGTAACTTTAAAGACATTTAAAATCTTGTATGCCCTCCAGGTAAGCTTATTTAATAGGTTAATTTATTCTAATATTATATAATCAAAACAGGATTCAGGCAAACTACATTTGAACTGAGATTAACATAATGACATACCTTTAATAGAAACTCTTATCAGCTCTCTACAATTATCAAATGTTCTAATTTAACTGACAGTCAAACAATACAGAGGACAATTATAAAAATTCCAAAGTATTATGAAAACATTTTTACTTCATCATGCTGCAATCTTGGAGGGGAAAAGTCATCATTCTCCCCAGTGGATATTAAATGATTTTCAGCTTAAACAAAGTTTACATCTAATAAGGATCAGTTTTTGTTTTATGTGAGGTTTCAAAATGAAGTGCTGTTTCCTGATATTTAATACGTGTACTTGGAAAAGGAAAAAAAATGGTGCTTAAAATAGGTAAGCAAAGCAAGATTTGAGAGGCCAAAAATGCATGCTCAGAGCTTTCCAAAGAGATCGAAACCCAACATGCCCAGAGACAGTAAGAGATTTTGCACGGCTAGGATGCCCTGGCCCATGGCCTTTGACTCACTTCCACTCCCGAGACAGAAAAAGAGAGGGAACAGTAGTATTTCAATTTTTGCTTCAGAAAATATTCAAAGGACAAAATAAGCAGCTGAGTTTTAACTTCAGGAAAACAAAGAGAAAAACAAAGACTTTGTAGATAGACAGTGGGGGATGGGCAGACTTGTAGCTCTGACTCAGGCAGTGCAAAGGCAATTTATGTAACCAAAGGGTTTGTACCCCCGTAATACTCTGAAATTAAAAAAAAAAAAAAAAAGACTAGCAGATAGACAAATGTGATATTTACTTTGTCCAGAGAAATTACATTTCATAAAAAGCCAGGATGTTTGGGGGAGTGTGTGAATGTGCGTGTGTGTGTGTGTGTGTGTGTGTGTGTGTAGAGGGTGGAATATGGTCCTAATGACACCCTGAACTTGAATCATTGGCACAGTTATAATTAAGGACGTGATCCTGAATAAGCCACTTAGCCTCAGAGCCTTCAGATCCTCAATTCAAATGATACTTCACTAATACCTCCTAATTGGCTCTCTAAAAATTAAAAGGGAGTGAAGCAAAATGACATGTAATATCCCTTCCAAGGCTTAAATATTCTATAGTTATGAATAGTTTTATAAAGTACTGAAATAAACTATGCCAAAGTAATCAAAAGTGGTTATAGTAGAGAGTAAGGTCTTGTTTATATTTTACTTTTTTGCAATTTTACAAATTTCTGCAATCTACCTTTATATTAAATTTATATATAAAAATATAAATGTATAAGACACACATTGATCACTGCAGAGTGAAGCAGTGTTTACTCTTTAGTAAACAAGTTCACCATTTTTAATTATTTTAAAAGGGCTGGTGTGCCTATACTGAATGTTTTAGTTGACAGGACTCTTTTTCTTTTTTTTAATTTTCAATTTTTATGGGTTTATAATGGTTATATATATTTACATGTGATGTTCTAATACAGACATACAATGTGTATGAATTAAATCAGGGTAATTAGAGTATCAGTCACCTCAAGCATTTATCATTTCTTTGTGTTAGGAACATTCCAATTCTACTCTTTTACTTATTTTAAAGTATACCATAACTTATTATTGACTATCATCACTTTGTTATGCTATCAAATGTTGTTCATTCTATCTAATTATATTTTTGTACCCATTAACCATCCCCACTTTATCCTTTCCTCAATCCCCTTCCCATCCTCTGATAACCATCATTCTACTCTCTGTCTTCATGAGATCAATTGTTTTAATATTTAGCTCTTACATATAAGTGAGAACATACGCAATTTGTCTTTCTGATCTTGGCTTATTTCACTTAATATAATGTTCTCCAGTTCCATCCATGTTTTTGCAAATGGCAAGATTTCATTCGTTTTTGTGGCTATATAGTATTCCACTGTGTATATGTACCACAATTTCTTTACCCATTCATTGTGGATGGATACTTACGTTGATTCCAAATATTGACTATTGTGAATAATACTGCAATGAACATAGGAGGGCAGATATCTTTTTGATATATGATTTCCTTTCTTTTGGATATATACTTAGCAGGGGGATTGCTAGGTGATAAGGTAGTTCAATTTTTAGTTTTTTGAGGAACCTCCAAACTGTTCTCCATAGTGGTTGCACTGAATTACATTCATACCAACAGTGTACAAGGGTTCTCCTTTCTCCACTGGTTATTAATCCCTTGTCAGATGGGTAGTTTGCAAACATTTTCTCCCATTCTGTGAGTTGTCTTTACTTGGTTGTTTCCTTTGCTGTCAGAAGCTTTTCAGCTTGATGTGATTTTATTTATCCAATTTTGCTTTGGGGTATTACTCAAGAAATCATTGCCCAGACCAATGTCCTGAAGTGTTTCCCCAATGTTCTGTTTTAGTAGTTTCACAGTTTCAGGTCTTATGTTTAAGTTTTTAATCCATTTTTATTTTATTTTTCATATGGCTAGAGATAAGGGTCTAGTTTCATTCTTCTGTATGTGGATATCCAGTTTTCCCAGCAGCATTTATCGAAGAGACTGTCCTTTCAAAGGAACTCTCTTGCTGTAAGCATAAAATAATGTTAAAGAAGCCATGTTTTTTTCTCCAAAGATGTCTGCAGCATTATTTAGACCATGGCTCATGCCCTTCTCTCCTGCAAAGCCTTTTCTTTGCCTTCCTTCTCAAGATTGCTTAGCAGAGCAACAAAGCAGTCAATATGTGCTTTCTTTATGTCCCTCATCATTTTGTATCTTTTATTGTAGTTAATTATGTATACGTAGCATTTCCCCAGTCTAAACCAACACAGGAGAGGGAAGATGTTTTATTTACCTTTAAATTCTCCTGCTATCATAGAGTATTGAACACAAGACACTCAATAAATATTTGTGGACTGAATAATGCTCTTATCTCACCTTGGATTTTTGCCTCCATAATGGTTAATTTATATTTTATTTATTAAATAAAAAATGTTAATGTTAAAGAATCGTGCCATACTGTATTATAGCCATATGATATTACAGTAATCTTTGAAGGAACTCAGAAAGAGCAAAGTAATGTCAATACACAGTATTATATAGTGATGGAAAAAAAGTCTTTATCCTTAATTTGAAAAAACAGCTTGGCTGCTATGGTAATACTTCATGTACACATTCATATAGCATAAATACCTACACATATGCATAAATACCTACTGTGGGCTGAAAATTATAGTAAGGAATAAGGCTAATTAAATAAAACATGTTCTCAAAAGCTTAGAGAACTTCAGAGATTTTCCAAGTAAATATTCTATTTTCATATGTCTGAAATGTAGTTTTAAATATAAAACCATTTTAAGTGGTTTTGAAATATAAAATTATAAAATGGCTTCATTCATTTCTCCTTTTTTTGAAATGTTACATTTTACTTTGATATGACAAATATTCTTTTTACTATAGTTTAAGCAAAATCAAAACAAGATAAAGGTAAATTTATCAACAAAGAACAATATAAAAAAAGACAAAGCTTTTTGATTTTTAAATTGAAGAATACGGCATACATATGGAGGTTCAGAATAATATTTTTCAAATCCCTAATCTTTTATTATAATTAATAAACAAGAAATGTACATCAAAATGTGTAGAATATGTAGGAAAATTAGAAAATTAAGCCACACTGAAACAGTAAAGTCCACTGGACTTACACAATCTAGAGATTCAAGTGTGTATATTCTTAATTCATTTTATGTATAAAATGCTGTTCTGTAGGCTTTTTTCATTAAAGTGTATTTTTCATATTTTCCTATAAGTAAATATTTAATAACATAATTTTAACTTCACATAGAATTCCATCTTTTTTATGTTTCTTATTTATTTAACTATTCCTCTATTGCTGGAATTTACATTGTTTCAACATTTGTTTTAATTACAAAGCAGACTTCAGTCTACTATACATATCAAGCAATTCAATTTTTTCTTATAATGTTATGACTTTGCTTTTTGTGAGGACTTCCTGCATTACTGGTGGTACTTTGTATGAGTCCCATGGTGTTAGTCAAGGTTTACAGTATTGCACTAAGCACAATGAAAAGTTTGCAAGAACCACGAGAAATCACTTTTTACTGGGATAAGCAATTTACTGGAGAGAGGAAATGCTCACGCAGAGATGATTAGTGTCATAAGCATGTTAAGCAGACACTTGCAACACTTGAGCTCACTGTAATAGCAACAGGAGGTGGCTATGAAATTATTATACTAGTACACTATTGCCACAGTTAATTTTATGCAGTTTCGACTTAACACCACATCTTCATGTTTGTTTACATTTCTCTCAACTGTGGATGGTGCCATGTAAAGTCAGTAAGTTTTTGTGTGTGTAAGTTTTGATAAATTTTAACTTTTTATAATAGATTAGTGCATATTTTATGGTGATAAATGATAAAATAGACTAGTTTTTACACGTATTTTATGCATTCATGACATACCTTTTTCTTACTTTTTTCAATATTTCTAGGGTATGCAGTTCATCTGTGAGTTTTTTCAAATTGTCACAAATCTCCAAAAAATTCTCCAATATATATATTAAAAACATTTGTGCATAAGTGGACCTATGCAGTTCAAATCCATGTTATTCAAATGTCAACTGTATATATGAAATTACTTGTGTAGGTAACTTACATTATCTATGCATTTCATTTCAAGAAGGTAAAAAGTAAATTACAAAATAGTTGTTACATAAAGTGCATATTGGGTCTAATAAAGTTGAGAACCACTACTCTAGGAGAAATTTCTCTTAAGCAAGAATTTGCTTTCTCCAATGTCTAAAGTAACAGTAAATTTGCACTGAATTAGACTCTCACTAACATTTCCTTTCTTATATCAATTTTGACTGGGTAGAGACACTTTTACGCAAACTTCCAAGTTCTTTATTGTATTCTGAAAAGTTGAATTTCTTACCTAAAACACTACTTAACATATGAGGAATTACCGTAATCTCTAATTTTATATATATAAAAAACATTACTTTAATCTCTATATATTAGAATCTCTAATTATATATATATAGATATACATATATTTATGACTATAAGATAGTCATAAATTATATTAAAAATATTTGAATAGAGTAAGGGCATATATTTCCAAAGAATTATTTTGCTTTACTTGCCATTGTCTTAAAAAGACTCCTATGCTAGGTTGTGCAGGAGTATAAACAAACAAAAATAATTTCTTAAAATGAAGGTTCCACACTTGTAATTTTCCCATTCTCTTCCCTTTATCTACAACACTCTCTTCTCTTCTTGGTTGCTCTAATCTATTGCATAAGAACAAACTCATATATCATCTTCTTTATAGAATCATCTCTTATATTGCCAGCGGTAGTCATTTTCTTTACCTAGGCTCACAATTACACTTAATTATTTCTATTATATCAATTACATGCATACAATATATAATTTTTTCTTTGCATGCCTGTTTATTGAGAGTAACATTTCCCCACACTCCTAGACCAGCCTTACAGTTCTACAGCTATCTTAACAAGTTAAAATTAGAACTTTCTTTTAAACCTATTTAAACAATCAATTATAATTAGATAGCCATGGTGACAAGTAACTTCCAGAACCAGTTTTAAACCTGTTTTATCAACCAGTGACAGCTAGCCTCAATAAACATACTTCTGAAAGCCAACCAATGAGAGATCCTACTTTTGAAGAAAGTTGACTAGTGAACAAAGTCTCACTCTAATAACACATTTGGGAAAGCTAATCAACAACTCAGTCATTCCTGAGTAAACACATTTAGAATCCTAGGTCATTTCACTTCCACTGCTAAAAGCCACTAATCACTGATTTACATGCTTTCTATGTTAATTATCTCTGCTGTGTAACTAGAAGCGTAACACAACAAAAGTTTATTTCACACAGTGTCTGAGCATTAGAAATCTTGGAGTGACTTCACTGGCTGGTTCAGGCTCAGAGTGTCTCATGAGGTTGCAACCAAGCTCTCACTGAAGCTACAGTCATCTGAAGGATTGGCCAGGCTGGAGCCTCCACTTCCACAGTGCATTAACTCACATAGCCCTCAGTGCCTCACTGACTGAAGCAGAGGGTCTCGGTTTATCAACACATAGACCTCTCGACAGGGCTCCTGGAGTGTTCTCATGACATGGAAGCTAACTTCCCTCAGAGTGACTTATCCAAAGGAGAGCAAGGCAGAAGCCAGAAAATCTTTTCTGACCTAGCCTGAGAAGTGATGTATCATCACTTCTATGAATTCTGTAGGTAACACAGTCCAACTCTGATACAATGTGAGGGGGAAATACACAAGAGCATGAATGCCAGGAAGCACATCATTGAGGCAATCTTGGAGGCTGGCTACCATTTCTCCCCAAACCCTATATAAAATCAACAGTCTGATTTGCTCAGAGATACTGTGCCTAACCAACATAACTCTCCTTTACTTAAGTGGGCAGTAAATTCAGTTTCGTGTTTTCATTTCAGATATAGAGCTTTGGTGTCATCTTTTGCTATTTCTAGATATTCTTCCAAGATTTTTTTGAAGTTCTTCATTTGGTAGCATTCTATTTAACCTATGGACCAATACAGGTGCTCATTGAACCTACTTGAGCCAAAACTCTGATAGTGCTTTGGATCTGCTAGATTGTGAACACTTCTAGGGCAGGGATTAAGTCTAAGTTTCCAATTTTTTTTGCCAAGCACATAGTAGGCATTCAATTCATACTTGTTAAATAAATAGATGCAGAAGTTATAACGAAACATTAATCTTCTAATTTTCATTTTCAAAGTTAAGCACTATTGAGTAGTAGACTGTTGTGAGTGTGCAATGTGCAACTCACATTTCCTTTATCTAATAGACTTGGTGCCATCTTAATGTATTTTTCCTCAGATGCTTTGTGAAGTTGGGTTTGGGAGGTGGGAGACATAGCTCTGATTTTATCCTTGAATTTCAAGGAAAAATGGAACTCACATAGAACATACTTACTTCATTAAATGAGGAATATCTAATTCATTACCCTAAAGAAGTTTTAGTGACTTGAGCATAGTTGAAAAGCTTTAACCAGACTTAATATGTCATTCATTTTTATCTTGCTCTTGGAAGATTCCTGTAAGTATACTGAATGTTGAAAATTTTTAACCAACTGAGCCATGTAAAAATGAAACATTTTTCCCATCAGCAATTACAATTACTGTGGAAACACATTCATATCATTTGCCACTAACAACAACAACAACAAATCAAAGGGACATTAGAGAACACGAAATTGGAGGCTGATGGCAGTATATAGTTGGGAAAAAAAGGGGTGACTGGTATATACCCAAACAACTTTGCAAGTCCAATCGGGTATAAAATATATTTTTCAGTGACTACATTATTCATCTCAAGCAAGTAGATACTCTACAGGAAAAGCATAATATTGAACTAACCATAGTATATTTAAACTTCTCCAAAGTATAACAGGCCATTTCCTATACTTAAGCAGATATAAATGATATAAAACATATAGAGCTCCTTTCAAATCAGGATTTGTGTTTTTCATTTTACGATAATTAATTCTACAGAATACCTCAAAGAATGGATTCAGAATTAAGCTTAGTTTTGACAAAAGTAATAAATGTCTCTATTCTAAATAAGTGAAGGAAAACCAGGACAAATCAGGATAGCAAATTTAAGAAGGCAAAATAAATTATACACATATCAAACAGTTACAAGAAAATATCACAAAATTAGATCAAAAATTATGGGTAAAAGTCCAAGTAAATGCTGGGATGTATATTTTTAAAAGTCTTTAAAAAGTATAAAAATATAAGCAGAACTAGTAGTAGCTAAGATTATATTCACAATAAATCAGACATGTATTAGATGATCACATCTTATTCTGAGCTCCATCACTTAAAAAAATGAGAAAATCTGAAAAATGTTCAGAGAGTAGTGCCAAAAGACATCAAGGATTAGAAGGCGGGATTCTAAAAAATACTTTAAATAGCCCACTTTAGAAAAAAGAGTCATAATAACCTATACATAGCCTTTATTTTGTGGATACTGAAAAAATTTCAGCTGCAATAAGGGGTATATAAGGAAAGAAAGTCTTATGTTGTAAAGTTGAAAATTCTGAGAGAAGATCATCAAAAATCAGCCTTGACTGGCAAGGACAATGTCATTGCTGGAGTCTTGAAAGATGAGATAGATTCTCCTTTGGTTAATGTACATCAAGTGTTGCCTAAAGGCAGTGGCACAAACTGAATGACATTAAAAAGATACCTTGTACTTTTTTATTGGAAAACAGTGATTAGGCCAAGAAATCAGGTTCTACTATTAATTACATAATTTAAATAACCGTATGTTATAAGGGTAAGTAAAAATGTATCACATGAAGTGGTGGAAATTATATACGAGAAGAAGTAGCAGAACTAGAGGTCTTTGCTCATTACTCAGATCTGAACTAATTAGAAACGTTACAGTAATACAATAATATGATTTCAGTTAAAATAGACCATTTGTTTGAGAAAATAATTTAATCATTAATTTGTATTCCCTAACTATTTCCTTGAAAGATAATGGCTAACCTACCCCTTCAAGGTATCTCCGTTAAACTTTCAAGAATTATAGGGCTAAAATGTAACTTCATCTACAGTTTCCAGGTTGAAAATTAGCCAAGGTCACAAAAGCTTAGTGAAGGAGAGGAAAAAACTCCGCATATATGTGACAAACCAGAGGGCTGGGGGAGCAGACAGCACATAAGGAAAGACAAGTGAAGACATGTTAAAAGACTAGCTTTCCAATATACCCTTTCTGCAAGTAAGTTTAACAAGACATATATTCCTGGAAAAAATTTAAATACTTGTGTTTTACAAGATTATAATAACTGAGAAGAAACTCTTTGTATATATTCAGCAAATTGAAATTATAACTTATGCAGCATTCTGGTTACATTCGAGACACTGTTCTAGGAATTATGGGATATGAAAATATGGATATACCAGGTATTTTTAGAGAATCTATGGTCCTAATACTAGATAATTTGTTAGCAACCCATGCCATTTATGGAGCATTCATAACTCTATTTGCTCCTCAATTCTTGCTGATGATACAGCTCTGAATCGACTGAGTGAAATCAATAAACAGAAGTGCCTGGGTTGTGGAGGATTATGTTGGAACACGTAATAAATTCCCAAGCTATCCTCCCTAAAATGTTTATAGTTAAGGAGTTACTCAGTTTTAGGAAGCACTTCTGTAATAGACATCTTTTTCAAGGCAAATGCTACAACTTTCTTGTCAGTCAATTTAATAACAACTGTAATTCAAAAAGATGCAAGACTCTGGTCACTTAACCAAAGAAAAAGGGAAAAAAAATCAGCTTAAAAGCTCAGAAAACAGAGTTCTCAAGCTACAACATAATGCCACCTGCATATTTCCTTCTTATTTGTTTTATTTTATCAAAATGTTTTCAAATGGGCTCTAAACAACAAATACAAATCTTTAGAATGATACGTGTCATGTTCTGGTAATTTCAGGTGGAAAACTGTAGAGAAAATAAACAGCAACCAGGGTCTTGAATTATCTTATAGAACCCAAAGCCTTCAACTTAAGATATTCTTTTTCATAATGTTCCTTCCTTTTATCTCCCTATTCTTCTGCCTCTAGGGTGTCTATACCAGAACTGTGCACTAAAATATATCTTTAAATACACCAACACAATGAGATTACATTGAATTTATGACTGTCTTTATATAAGTTTTCAAATGCAAGTCTTAAAACTGAAAGACAAAATATCTTCAAAAATATTGCCAAAATAAAAGTTTCACTATCTTGGTTCTTTAATATTTATGCTTGCAACTTTCTTTATATAGCTTTATTGAGGTTTAAATGACAAACAATAAACAGCATATATTTAAAGTATATAAGTCAGTGAATTTTGGCATGTATACATCCATGAAACCATCACCATAATCAAGATGACAAACATTTCTATCACCTTCAATTTTTTTAAAGCCATCACCTCTCACTCCCACTCCCAACTCTATCCCAAGGTAACCACAGATCTGCTTCTGTCACTACTGGTTAGTTTGCATTTTCTAGAATTTTACCTAAATGGTATCATATTGTACATACTATTTCTGGTCTGGCTTCTTTCACTCAGCATAATAATTATTTTGAGATTCATCCATGTTGTTATATGTATCAATAGTATCAAGGTTTTATTTAAAATTTTGCTGAATATTCTACATGGATATATCACAATGTATTTATCCATTCATCTGTAGATGGGCATTTAAGTTGTTTCTAGTTTGGGTCTTTTATAAAAAAAGAGTCCTATGAATATTGATGTACAAGTTTTTGAATGAACATATATTTTCTTTTGTCTTGGGTAAATTATATAGAAGCGTAATGGCTGGGTTGTATGGTAGGTGTCTGTTTCAACTTTTTAAGACAGTGCCAGACTATTTTGCAAAGTGCTTTTATCATTTGCATTTGCACTAACAGAATATCAGTGTTCCAGTTAATATGACAGCAGAAGCATAAGTCACAAAAAAATATGGTGGTAAACTGGATTTCATCAAAATTAAAAACTTCTGCTCTTCAAAAGATGCTATCAAAAGAAAGAAAAGACAAACCACAGACTGGGAGAAAATATTTGCCAAGCATATATATGTTAAGGAATTTATATCCAGAATATCTAAAAGATTCTCAAAACTTAATAAATAATATTAAAATGACCAAAAGATTTGAACAGACACTTTGCCAAAGAAGACAGGCAAAGGATAAATACATGAAAAGATGCTGAATATCATTATTTACTAGAGAAATCCAGATTAAAACCACAGTGAAATACCAATACACATCTATTAGATTAGCTGAAATCAGAAAGACTGATTACCCAAGTGTCGATACAGCTGTGAAACAAATGTAACTCTTGTATCTGTGTCAGTGGGTAATATGAAATGGTATAACCACTTTGAAAAACAGTTTAGCCAAGAAAATGCAAGCACATGTCTAAACACAGTACTTTACGTGAATGTTCATAGCGGCTTGTAGTAATCCCAAAGTGACCAACCCAAATGTCCATCAGCAGCTGAGTAGATAAGCACACTGTGTTTCCACTATTCTAGTGAAGGAATCAAAGCATAAAATAGTCACTTTTTAAATTGCAGGCACAATACCTGGGAAGTAAAGGGAATATTCTATAGGGCCTATGTATCATCCCACATCAGCTAAATGATAAATATGAGTATATTTTATTTATTACATATTATAAAATATGAATTCTTTATTATAAAAAATAAAGTTCACTATCTTACCTATATATTTATATCCTTCTTCCCCATTTACTATGGGTCTCAGCCAAGTTGACTTAAGTTGTGTATTATTGCGCACCTGGGCACCTTGAGGAGGATAGAGTGTAAATAACATTTCAATTGCATGGAACTTTTTGATTAGTTCAGAATATTTTTCTTGGCCATCTGTAAAAGAAAGGAAAAATATTTAAAATTTTAGACATTTTACAAGAATGTCTTCATGTTTAAGAGATGAAAATTAAAAACTATTTAACGATTTGAATACTGAATGTTACATTGAAAACATGGGTTTTTGTGGTCTTTTTTTAGTCAAAGTTACTTCACCAAAATTCTTATTGTTCAGTTAATTCCTAGCAAAAATTAAACAGTATGAAATTTACTAATATTTTCAAACACTATCAGTTTAGAGCAGTACCATTAAAGCTGTGGGAAAAAAATTAAGATATCCAATGAACAGAATTCATGTTATACATCCTATAACATAACTATATTTTTTTTATTTTTAATTACCATTAAACAATGGAATCAGATTAATCTGACAAAAACATTGAGTAGGTGGAGAGTTACACAAACTAGAACTACTGAAATAATTAATATTCCTAAGCTATGGTTTTTAAGACAATATAAAAATGCATCTGCTATGACTAAATATTTTTATTTGACAAACATATAGCACATGTTATTTGCAAAGAATTGTTCCAAGTGCTTTAAAATATTAACACATTTAATTTTCATAACACCTATAAGGTAGATCCTATTATTTCCTTTTACATGAAGAAAATGAGACTCAGAAAAATTAAATAAGTTGTCCAAATCTCATAGTCAATAAATGATGCAAGAAGGATTTCTATACCTAAGGAAGCTCTTCTTTGCAAATGAGTCTTTGCCAACTGAACATGCCCTGCATTAACTGGTAGATGAGAAAACTGGAATTAAAAAATAATTTAAATTGTAGAGTGAAAAATCTCTAATATGGCATTTGGCCTCTGGTTTGTAATTTCAGTTTTTGGTTTATAAGCCAGTGTACTAAATAAAATTCAATGAAGCAGTCTCCCGAGCATTTAAAGTGACTCTACATAGAAACATTTTAAAGAAAAGAAAGATACTGATGTAAATCTCCATTTATAACCCTGTTATATTTTTCCCTTCCTTTATTCTTATTTTCTTTTATTTTGTTAAATGTCATATTTTCTGGTAAAGTCAGTATAAGGCAATATGACCTTACAATTAAGAAAGTAGATTTGTTGGTGGGCAGTGTGCCAGGTATCAATCTATATTGCCTCATAGCTCTAAATCCATCCTTCATTGTCCTGCTTGTGAGACTAGAACATTTTTCCCTTGCCATATGGCACGATTTTAAACATCAACCATAGAGGGCAAAGGAGAGAACTAGAGGTTAAAGGGGCTTTTCCTGGTTCTGGTGTTTCTCTTGGCAGGCTCCTGCAGTGCACAGTGGCCAGCAGGGCAGGGCACCTTATGGTCAGTTTCTCTGGCACACTATAGGCTACCCCCCTTCTCCCACCACTAGGAGCTTCCTAGAGAGTTCCATGGTGTAGCGCTTCCCATGAATGGGTTCCCAATGAGGTCCACCGTGTGACATCACCCTATGGATAGTTTCCCACAGAACCCCAGAAAGTGACTTCCCCATGAGCTCCACTAACATGTCACCTCAGTGAACTCCACCATTCACTGGGCCACAGGTGCACCTTCTCTAAAGAGATCTAGATCCCACTGAGTGGGCTTCATTAAAATCTGTTCTTTCCTTAGGTGCTCTGCCTCAAACCAAGGGATAGTGACCACTTGTTATATCTGCTCTTGTCAATTCTTAGAGTTCTTTTTACCCCTTAGTAGACAATCATAGTTACTCCAATCCCTGTCATAGTTAATAATTCTTTAAATTAGACTTTTCCTGCTCAAATTCCTATTTAGTTTCTGTCTCCTGAATGGACCCTAACTGAGACAGACAGACCTGGGTTCTAATTCTTGAACCAGCATTAACAGGTTTTGAAATACAGTCACGTACCACATAAAGACATTTCAGTCAATGATGGACTGCATAAACAATGGTGGTCCCATAAGATTATAATGGAGTTGAAAGTTCCTATTGCCTAGTGACATCATAACCGTTATAACATCATAGCACAGTGAATTTCTCAAGTGTTAAGTGATGATGCTGGTGCAAACCTACTGTGCTGCCAGTCAGATAAAAGTATGGCACACATAATTATGTATAATACGTAATACTTGATAATGATTATAAATGACTATGTTACTGGTTTATGTACTTACTATATTTTTAATCATTATTTTAAATGTATTTTTCCCACTTATTTGAAAAAAAAAAAGTTAACTGTGAAACAGCCTCAGGCAGGTCCTTCAGGAGGTATTGTAGCAGAAGGCATTGTTATCATAGGAGATGACAGCTCCATGCATGCTATTGCCCCTGAAGACCTTCCAGTGGGACAAGATGTGCAGGTGGAAGACAGGGATATGGATGATCCTGCCCCTGTGTAGGCCTAGCATACTGTGTGTTTGTGTCTTAGTTTTAAAAAAAAAAAAAAAGTAAAAAAAGAAATTTAAAATTTAAAATGGAAAAAAGCTTACAGAATAAGGATGAAAAAATTTTGTATTATTGCACAATGTGTTTATGTTTTAAGCTAAGTATTATTACAGGAGTCAAAAAGGTAAAATTTTGTTTAAAGTTTATAAGGTAAAAAAGTTACAGTACACTAAGATTAATTTATTATTGAAGAAAGAAAAATGTTTTTATAAGTGCGGTGTAGCCTAAGTGTACAGCGTTTATAAAGTCTATAGTAGAGTACAATAATGTGCTAGGCCTTCACATTCATTCACCCAGAGCGTCGTCCTTCCAGTGAACTTCACATTCACCACCTCACCCAGAGCAACTTCAGTCCTGCAAGCTCCATTCATGGTAAGTGCCCTATACAGGTATGCCATTTTTTTAAATCTTTGATACTGTATTTTTACTGTACCTTTTCTATGTTTAGCTATGTTTAGATATACAAATATTTGCCACTGTGTTACAATTGCCTACAGTCTTCAGTACAGTAACATGCTGTACACATCTGTAGCCTAGGAGCAATAGGCTACACCATAGAGCCCCAGTGTGTAATAGGCTATGCCATTTAGGTTTGTGTAAGTGCATTCTGTGATGTTCACACAACAATGCAATCACCTAACCACGCATTTCTCAGAACATATCGCTGTAGTTAAGCATCATGTGACTATATTAAATAAATCAATTTATCTCCAGGTGACAATATTAACATCATAAGGTTATTGTTAGAAATAAATGACATAAGATATATAAAAAATTCATAGCACCATGTTTATAAGTACTGTTATTATTAGTTTTCATTCAATATCATTTCAATGACAAAAACTATGAGAGTCAGGGGTTAATAAATACGTTATTGCATCATTTGATTATGAACATCTTAGAGAGGGAAATTTCTGCTTCTTTTTTAAAGTGAAAAGTTCAAAATTATTTCCTTCTAAAAAAACCAAAACCAAAAACTTCCTCACATGTGTTTAAGATATGTGAACAGATATTAAATATATCACTTACGTAATTCTAAATCTCCCCTTCTCATCTGTCAACAGAAGAAAGGAAGCTAAAACTATTGTAAAGCAGTGCTGAAGAGTAAATCTGCTTTACTTCTTCAAGAAATTGAGCCGTGGAGATCCTCAGGCAGTAGATGACTTTTCTAGTTGTGAAGGAGGCTAAGGATGGATCATATAGCTAAACTAAATACAATCCTGAACTTTTCCATGACACACAAAATAAGAAAGCAAAATAGATCAGAGCTTCTCTCTTTTAAATGATAAATAAGAAAAAATGAAGTAGGAAAACCCAGAAATAATAGCATCTGTTAGTGCGAAAGCACCAAATTGCACTCAAGGCTTCTCTCCTCCCCAGCTTTTATAAATGTCTACTACTTTTAGCTTAGAAAAGATGTTTAGTAACACTATTTGATAGGATTATGCTTATTATAAATTTTAATAAAGCATTTTATTTTTCAATATTGCCATATTGGATTTAGATGTAGCAATACTACTCTCAGAACTGAAAAGGATAAGAGCTCTTCCTTATCCATTCCTCCCCAGGCCACATATGTAGTAAAAATCTGAAGATCTTGAATATATATGTCTAGGTCTATTCTGTGACAAAAGCCCACACAGAATTTCCCTAACTCTCTATAGCTCCCACATCGCCAGGTGGTTGGTTACTTTATTTCGTTGCGAGGCAGCAGCAGTGGTTGGTAGCAGAGGCTCTAGAGCCGCCCTGCTTGGGTGTGAATCTGGATCTGCCATTTACATTATGTGACCTGAAGCAAGTTAGCTAACCACTTGCCAGCCCAGTATCATAGTAAAAATATCCACATTACAGAGTTGTTATCAGGACTAAATAGGTTAAGGTAAGTAAAGTCTTTAGAAGAACACTTAGTCTGTGGTCAGTATTATTTAAATGTTAACTATTATTATGAAGATGCCCTACATTCAACAGATGCTGGTACAGCCTCTACCTATTTATATAATGATAGCAAAGTCTTGTCCCCCCTACCCCTACCCCATCTTGCCTGTGCTCTGGGTGGGTGGGTGGAAAAGTAGGCAGTGGTCTTGAAGTCTTGCCCTTTCTGATCACTCCTATAGTACTTTGGATGCCCTAAGGGTCAGTGGTTCCTGTTGGATACAGACCAGCATCCTGGGGTTTCTGCCATTTGCAGGTTAATCACTCATGGCTCTTAAGCAGCGTTGTGGTGATCTTCCTTGTTATTATTAGCAATAACAAGGAGTAGCATATTTTGCTGAGGCTAAGACATTATAAATTTTGATGGGCCCACCATTTTACATAGCACTAAGAAATATAAAGGACTAGTAATTTAATTATGATGTGCCCATTCGTAACATGTAGCCTAATTTCAGAAACATCAAAATGTGAAAATATACAACTGAGAGTTAAGAAAATACAACAAAATAAAGATACCCAGTTGCCTAGTTGGCAATTGCACTTGACTAACATAGGCATCTCAAAGCCTATGTGCCAAAGCCTGTCCTGTGCCAGGGCTGCCTGTCTCAGTCAATAGCATCTATCTCATGGTACCACCTAGAAAACTAGGGGCCCTTCTAGGACCCTCACTCCCTACTGCCACCATCCTAGACCAACTATTATCTATTTTTACACAAACACTTTAGCCCCTGAAATAGTCTTCTTGGCCCTTTCAATCTTGTCTATAAACAGCAGCTAGAATAATATTTCTGAAATGCAAACCTACCATATATTTTCCTACTCAATGGTTTCCTGATGCACTTAAAATAAATCTCTGGTACCTTCCTTACTATTTCCTAAAAGGTTCTGAACATTCTGACCTCTGCCTCCTCCTCCATCTATGTTCTAGCAGCCCTGGCTTTATTTTAGTTTCTAAATACACCTTGCTTCCTCTTGTTTCAGAACCTTTGCTTAAGATGGTCCAACTATCCGGCATGTTCTCCTCCCAAACCCTTCCCTCCACTGCCTCATTAACTTCTTAACCACCTTCACCCCTCTCCTCAAAGTCTCCTCTGACTCCCAACAAGCTAGATCAAGCCTCCACATCATATCATCTCAGAGTAATTATTTTCTGTATATTTCCTCCATTGCACTTACTGAACTTTGTATTATTTACATTATTACTTGATTATTATCTGTATTCTTTACAAGAGTATAAGCTCCAAGGAGTTCACAGTCCATGACTGTTTGCTAACCATTGTATTGCCTACTACTTAGCCCTATGCCTCACACGTAGCAAGGGTCAATAAAGGCCTTTGTAATTAATAAGTGAACATAATAAATGCTTAGCATACAGCAGGTGTGTGAAGCAGGTTATATACATTAGCTAATTTAATTATAAAATCAGAATACATTTAATTTGTTGGCTATCCTATGAGTTCAATGTTACCATACATGATAGCTCAATATACTGAGGCAAAGGGAGGTTACAGAGCATTTTCAAGGCCTCCCAGCTAGTAAGTGGTGAAGCCAGGATTTATTCCCAATTCTGCCTAACTTCAAAGCCTGTTCCTTTAACCACGAGGCCACATTGTTTTAATAAAAAATGTTTTTTGACATCATGGGACTGCTAGCACCTTCACTGGTTATCAGTCAACTAGTAGTCTTTCCTTTTGCTATCTCCTTTCTAATCTTTCTACAGCTATCCCTGTAATGTATAGTCTGCTGGTCAGCCCTCTGGTTTCTCTCACAAAGGCTCATATCTCTTTCTAGGAAGTTTTCTGATGTCGGTCCACAAGAATTAATTTTGTAGGAGCTATTAAAGAGTCCTCAGGTCAAACCCACTATTTATAGTCTAATTATAGCCCTCTTATTAATAGTTTGCTGAGGACAATGGTAGTATTAATGGAAAATCCCACAGTGTGACCTCCACAGCCACCTCTAGTTTTCCCCTGCCTCTCAGGTAAGTGAGGCTCATTGTGCTTAATGTTCAGAGCAGATGGTTAGTTCCCAGAGAACTCAAAGATGTCCATTCCCTTCCTCTCCCAAACAGGGTGCTATATTATTGAGAGCTTATTGCCTCCCTCCTGCTGAGCCTAAATTTGAGTATTTAAGAGAGTGGCCCCAGACTTGTACTTCAAGAATCACAGTGATTAAAAAAATGAATAAATAAAAATTAGGAAATTGACATAAAGTTGTTGGTTTTACATACTGCTGAGTAAAGATGATAAAAAGAGACCATCTATCATCATAATTGTTCCTTTTTTCTACAGTATCGTAGGGTGTTTTAACACTAAAAATGCATGAGCAAAAAAATCTCAGATGAAAGAACAATAATTTACATTGAACGATGGAGAACCTTGAACTTCTAGAATTTTGTGGAGTTTCAATTTCTTGCTAATGTGCCTACCCCTCCACACAAATTCCAACATATGTAATACTTAAAAAGAGCATGTATATAAATTATTACGGTCAGGACCAGTACGAAGCATATCAGCAAGACTGAGGTAGCTAATGAAGCTTTATTATGGCCTTGGGTTATTAAGCCAGAATGACAGACCCAGTCATTGAAGTCAATTATTAACAAGTCTTTATAAGTATGGGTAGAAGTAGCCTAATCCTTTATCTTTACCCAATACCAGCACTATTATGTAACTAAATTTTTCTCCAAGATTAAAAAAAAAAAAGTATACTTTATAGCCTTAATACTAATCAAAGATCACAGGCTAAAAACAATGGCAATAGGCAATGAAGATTTTTTTTCTTTGTGAATGTTATACATTCGCTAAAATGGTATTTATCTCCCATAAGCTACTGGCCATTAACATGAGTTTTTCAACATATAGTTATCATATGTGAGTTTGAACTGGTGAACAAATAATCTATAACCCACTGTAAATGACCAATTTCTAAATGTTGTACTTTTAATATCTTGTCACTGTTCAGTTAAAGCACTTTATGTTGCATTCATTTTCTTTGATTTGAAATAAGTGAATGTCATACTTTTTTGTCATGCCATTTTTATCTAAGCTTTTTTCTGTTCATTAGTAAATTTTAAAAGGAGGATAACAATTTATCAATATGAAAAATTATGTATGTCTTGAACAAGAGAAAGTGAATCTAAAGCAACCTCATTCTTAATGAAACTTTCTTCCATTTAACTTCTTTTACATTGAAATATTAGGTCTTAAAGATCATTAATGGAGGAAAACACTAAGATTCAAAACTAAGGTGCAAGATGGTTAAGAAGGCAGTTAAGTAATATGCCAATGAATGATATAACCTGTAAAAATAAATGCAAGGACCACTGATCTCATATCACAAATACCAACATTACTTAATTTAAAGAAATGTCAAAATCTTCACTAACACTTGACTGAGAGTATATAACACAAAATAAGGATGTGAATTAATAAAAAAATGTTAAAAGTATAACAAATATTATTATCTTTAAATTCCTTCAGTTTGTGAAAATAGGCACATATTGTAAATTTCACCAGACTGTTCAAAGGTTACATGTATGAAAATGTTGCCCTTGATACATAGATTCATAAATACAATCAAAACTCTATTTTAAAATAGAAAATTAGGGAATTGCGGCATTTGCTTGCTCCATAATTAAGGCACATTTATTTTAAAAGGTCTATTTCTTCAGTGGAATAAATATAAAGAGTTCATAAAGAAATATCCCAACATTTTAGCTTTATTTTTATGTTGTATTTCTTTTTTTTACTTTTTAGACTTAGAAGCAAATTAAATACATTTTCAAATGTTGGATATAGAAAGCTAAAAGACTTACTCTTTTTCTGTTTTCATGGAATTTAGATAGAAAATACAGATCATATTACTAAACACAAACAAATCACGTAGCTGCAGAAACATTAAAATAATCTTGGTCAATAATTAAAATAGAATTATGAGGATTCCTTAGGAGGAACATTTTCTTTCTTCTAAAAGTGTGTGTGTGTGTGTGTGTGTGTGTGTGTGTGTGTGTATTTGTGTCTGTGCACTAGAAGTAATACAACTCTTCTCTTATAAATGATTAAAGCACTATGATTAATTTTAAGAATTTCCCTTATTTTTCTCTGAAGGTCCCAGTCTCAAAATGGCCGGATTAAGTTGATTAACATGACTTTACTCCTGCTAAAGACAATAGACTAAAGATAAATGCTCCCCAGACCTTAGTTACATTTGTGAGAGTAATATATTAATAATAACACAGAAAATCCTCAAAACTTAAGAACGCAGTGACAGCTTTTATTGAGCTCACCATACATAAATCATAAGATATTTCTTTTCACTTTGTTTGGAAGAGTATTTTAATAAAGAAATTTACTTCCTAGGTTAGAAGTATAAGAATTCCAATTAAGTGCAGCTACTCTTAATTGTTACATTTGTATTCCCTATCCCCTGTTTTTCTTGCTACCAATTGCCACCTTTCTGGTCATTTTTCTATACGTATACATATCCTTAAGAGGCAGAGGGAAATCCAATCAATCTCTACGCTATTCATTACTAATATCAGGATTAAAGGTACTTTGGGGAGAGAGTTGAACGTAATTATACAGTTCAATATTTTAAATATTACTTTCCTATATTATTTAAATCCCTTAGAAAAAACTATAGTAATTTTCAGTTGACTATAACAGGCATAAGCTGTACACCTTTACTCAACATTAACGTCAGCCTGGCATGCAAAACATGTATATATATTTAATAAAAAAATTTACCTTCCCTTTCATGTGTTTAGGACTCTTTCTAGATTGAAGAGGCAAAAGTAATATGCTATTTCATACAGTAAAAATGAACTCCAAATAAATGGATATATTTCCTAATGGATTTTTCCAAGTAAATACCATTTTTAAATTTTGCATATTAATTTTTTAAACAATAAATGCTATCTTTCAGAACTGAACCATTCTTTAACTTTTAGGCTTCATGTGCCAGACTTAGATTTCTCAATAGTAGTAAAGATGTATATAATTTGAGGCCTGTTTATTGATTCTAGCAAAGTTAAGATTACTCTAGATACTTTCTGAAACAAGGCTGGGTACAGGCCAATTAATAAGTGGAGGAATTTACTTATTTAACAAAGTCCAATACCCTGGCTCTGATTTATTAATATTTACAAGTATCAACAGGTAATAATATCCCTAGTTGAAGGTGACATAGAAAAATTTCTTTCCTCCTCTCCCATTATACCAAGAAAAATCATCTTCAACCAATCAAAAATATAAATATAACTGTATCTTTACTGAAACATGAGAATTCCCACAACCCCCAGTAACTTTGAAGAATACATAACAGAAACAATAAAATTCAGACCTAAATAAGACAGAATACCTAGAGCAGACATGAATTTGGTATGGGTGAAGCCCTGGGTATAATCCACCTTGATGCACAATTCCTCTCCATCTATGGACCTGTGAAACTCTAGAATAAAGTTATCTGCTCCCAAAATACAATGACAGGACAGGCATAATACAATTACAGACATTACTATTCAAAAAGGAAAAAATGGAAAGAAAAAGGGAGTTGCTGATCCCAAGCCATTTCAAAACCCAAATGGGCAAACTCCATTAGATTTTCATGGCTGAGAATAATCCCCTATGGTTTTCAGCTCTGCCCTCTAAGTCCTTCTTTATTCATGAACAATAGCATGGGTTTGCAGCTGAGCAGTCTTAAAAGTGTGTTTCCTGCCTGTACACTTGTGGGTGTCCAGTAGCCTTCTTTCATTTCATGTTGTCTCTGTACCTTTTCATTCAAGCAGGCCGTGTTCTACTGATATAAAATTCTCGAAATCATGTGGTCCCATGTACATCATGAGAATTCACTTCATCAGACAAGAGGCTTCTCCACAAATCTTTCCTGGGTAATCCCATTGCTGTGCTTTGAATGTTTCTTCCCTCCAAAACTCATGTTGAAATTTGGTTGCCCTTGTGGTGGGGTTGGGAGGTAGGACTTTTGGGAGGTGATTGAATAATGAGGGTTGTACCCTCATGGGTAGGATTAATGCCATTACAAAGGGGTAAGTTCACCCCCTTTTGTCTCTTTGCCCTTATGGCTTCCACCATGTGATTATGCAGCAAGAAGGCCCTCACCAGTTGCCAGCTCCTTGATCTTGGATTTCCCAGCCTCCATAACTATGAGAAAACAAATTTCTGTTCATTATAAATTATCTAGTCTCAGGTATTCTGTTAAAGCAGCGCAAAATAGACTATGACACCCATCCCCATTTCTGGCTTTTGCTTTGATGACAAAGGAGACTTATCTAATCACACATTTATTCTCTTCAAAGAGCCTTTATATGACTAAATTTTCTGATTTTTGATCTTTCCGAGGTATCAGCAAAAGATTGTCCAGCCACATTCTTGGGTTTCCCTCTACAGTAGTATGCTTTCCTGACAGCAAATCCCCATTTTTGGCATCTTTCACAATCTGGGTGGATTGAGAATTTCCCAAATCATCTAGTCCTCAGTTTTTGCTGTCATTGTTGTTGTTCAACAGTTCTTCTCCCAAATGCAGTTCTTCTCTTGCATTTTACTATAAGGAGCAAAAAGAAAGCAGGCTGCACTTTCAACTCTTTGCTTGGAAATCTCCTCAGCTGAATGTCCAAGGTCATAGTTTACAAATTCTATTTCTATATAATTGTAGGGCATAATTCCACTAATTAAGATTTCTGCCACTATATAAGAAGAATTTTCTCTCCTCTGGTTTCTAA
The DNA here is from genome assembly GCA_004363605.1 of Indri indri. NCBI lineage: Eukaryota > Metazoa > Chordata > Mammalia > Primates > Indriidae > Indri > Indri indri. The sequence goes on along the minus strand of RJWJ010003728.1, from coordinate 8,790 downwards.
TTGCATGTTCTTCATTTCCTTCTAAGCCTTCACTTGCAGTGCCTTTAACTTCCATACCTCTACTATCAGTATGTTTATGATTTAGATATTCTTTAAGGTGATTTCGATCTTCCCTGCCATGGTCCTCATTTCCCTCTGAGTCTTTCTGTATTAGCGGAGTCATTAACATCCATAATTCTACTAATGGTCTGTCCAAGACAATCTAGGCTTTAGGCTTTTCTATCAGGCTCCTTAATATTCTAGCTTCCAAGCATTGCCCACATTTTTAGATAATATGTATCAGTCAGTGTTCAACTTACGTAGAGGCAGAATTAGGATTTTCCAAAACAACAATCAATAAAAAAAGAAAATTATCTTTAAAGTTCTGAGAGAATTGTGTAATCCACAAGTTTTATATGAAAGTAAGTATAAAGATACCAGAAAACATTCACAGGAAAGATAGCATCCACAAGCTCTTCTTGAAATACAAAATATTATATTTTGTTAAAATAGAGCCAATAAAATTGAATCAAAATAAAGAACTAAAAATGAAGCCACGGGGGGGGGGGGCGTAGGAAGAAAGGAACTGGTGAGCATTGAACCTGTTTAAATATATAGAACTACAATGTCAAACAACTGTAAGACCTGTAGAAGTCTAAATGTTATAAACCTTGAAATATTTTTTAAAATCATATGATATTTTTAAAACAGGGAGATGTTTGGGAGGAGAGGTAAAAGGAAATTTAAATGTGATAATTTTCTCATTTTATTAGCAGGATGTCAAAAGACCAAAAATAATACAGAATAATCCATAATAATGCTAAATTTCCAACATGTAACATAATATTTTAGCCACACATATTGCTGCCTTTAACAATATAGAGGTTTGTTTATCAATGAAAAGGGGAAAGGCTACACATGTTTATATTTATATTGTCTTCCTCCATTATCCAGATGAATTAAAGATATTTGGAAAGAAATATTTATTTCTTTAATTCTTATGGCATGCTTTTTCTATAAAAATATAAATAGCACACTTTTTTCTACAATATATAAATTTATCATTTTAGGCTATTTTTTAGATCTAAGCAAACACTTATCAATCAGGTTATCTAACAATTTGCATTTGAGAGAAAAGTAAAGTTTGGGTGATATATTTCTAACTTTGAGATAAGGTAAACAGCAAAATTCCACTGTTTTGTGCATACTGTTTCTTGGAAATATAAGACAACTTGGGTTATTTCCCTTTGGGTTTTTTCTAAAAGAGCAAGATTAATTGCCTGAATAAAGATTGGCTTACATAATTTATAAATGTGTATGCAGTCCACTGTGCTGTATTTAATTTCTTTCATAGGATAACAAGCTTAAAGGATAAAGAAAATTAGAGACCTGCTATCTCTCTACTTTAATGGGGATTTAAAGAAGATTTTATGAAAAATCATATGAAAACTAAAGAAAAACAGATTAGCAGCCACTAAGATAAAATGGATTGGAAGAAATAATAAACAGATTGTTTTTTAGTGGTCCATGGCAAATTGACAGGAGATATTAGTTAAACTGATAACAAATATGAGCCTAACATATTATATTATCTTGAGGAAATAGGGAAAAAGTTCACATAATATAGTTCAGAAAATGCATTGAGATAATCTTCAGAACAAAGAAGAAACGAGAGATGAATTTGACTATAGCAAAATAATCACTGTTTCACCCTTTTCCTTCGATGCCCATTTCATTTGGGTTGGAAATACCCTTTATAGAATCATATCTAAAATGATGTATAATATGCTGTGATTTGATCCTAGTCGTGATGTTCATTGTTTACCTTTAACCCTTAATCGTAATCCAGAGACATTTTGCTGCAAACTAGCTCCTCCCTGGGAACAACATAACCTAGGCTCAGGCCTTCAGAGGCACTTCTTTTTTGCACATCAATGAGGTCTTTTTTGTTCAAAATTAGAATTAACTAAATATAAGTGGCTGAAAAAATAGCAGCTTAATGGTCAGCAAGGCTGTTAAGGTAGTGTAAATCTGGATTCCTGCAAAGACTCATGTGTGTTGTGTCTGTGTTTACATGTGTATATTTATGTGCATCTCTCAGTTGTAAACATCAGTTATGTACATAGTTATTTCTAACATATATTATCTCAGTTTTAGATATCGATTATGTACCTACTTATTTCTAATATAAATTATCATGATTTTATGTTTGATAAGGTATCCAATTTAAAAATTAATATTGAAGTCAATATACTAAACCAGCCACCTGGTAGTAAAAAATATGATCCTAATAAGAGTAAATGATAAGATCAAATATACAGCCTCACTTTCTGATCAAAATGATAACTTCCAGAGATCTAATTTAATATTATAGTTCTGTTAAATGTTGCCAGTGCTTAGGGAATTGTTATCATCATTGGGCAGTAACACAAAAGGTTTCATGAGTTCAGCATTTTTATCTGTATTGTTACTCTATGCATCCCTTTCATAACAGGCTAACAGCTGTTTCTCTGATGAGTTACCCTACAATCTGGAATCTTCATTCAGATTCTTAAAGGAAAGCTTATGTTTTAAGGAGCATCAACATGTTTTACTTAGTATTGCAATTGGAAATAAAAAGAGAATATCATTTTTTCCCTGAGAAATACAGCTGCCCATTCATTTATGTTGTCATATGATCTGCTATTGATCTGGTTAAAAAAAAAGTTTTCCCCTGTAGTTACTCCCATAAGATTTAGATCAGTATTACAAACTGAAGAATAGTCTCTATTTATTCCTCACTAGTGTTAGCAATGTAAGCATTTTTTACTCAACAATTTTGACATTATTTTATCTACCTTTCACAGAAATCACCAAGGACTAAAAACAAATATGTGAGAATTATTATATTCTTACATGTAATGTTTTGGATAAAATTATCATGTTACTGACTTAAAATGCTAAAAACATAGTTTAAAACTTTTCCTTTTATTAATTATCCTGAAAATTTGGGAATGAGCTATTCACACTCTCTCATTTCGTGACTCTTACGAATCCTGAGATATATTTGTAAGCTGTCTTTAAAAAGGAATTCATTTGTGTGCAATGAAACAGAATGGCTTCTTTGTGGCAAGCTAACTGGCCCATGAAATAGTTGAATCCATGATGGCAGGTCTTTCCAATACTCTGCGTTCAAAAGAGCTAGCTGGCTCAAATAAGAATAATACTTAAACTTTTAAACAATAATAGAAAGCTATGACAATCACATGTTTATTTTTTAAAATAGATTTCAGATGCAAAATATCATTTTACTGAACTGGCACAGGCATGGGTTAAAACTTGAGAAATAGTTAGCAAACTGAAACTTAGAATTTTTTACATAGCACCAAGATCTTAATTTTAATTGTGTCTGGAAGTGACTGAAGGAAATAATGGGTCTTACATTTACTCATTTATTAACTATATAGTTGGATATATAATCCATGTTAAAATTCAAATTAGATACATTACATGTATTTAAAAATTATACATATAAATGTATTTCCATGAAGCATTCATTTTAGTAGAACATTTCATAAAGAAATTTAGGGCAAAGTATACTGTTTTAGATTCCTTCAAAATAAAGTCAAGATAATCAGAACCAGAATTATAAACCTTGAATATGGTTTATGTTTCACATTTATTAGAGTGAAATTCAAATGTTGCCAAGAAATAAGTCCCCCCAAAAAAAATGTTAACTCATGATGTTAAAACAGCAAAAATCTTAAATCGTGTATTTATTTATTGTGTAATAATTATGTGATAGACACTGTGTTAGATAATAGGAATAAGAGAGAGCAAAGTGCCCTTTTCTTTCATGGAGCTGATGGTCTGTTGGGATATGAGATAAACAGATGGTAAAGAAGTAAATGAACAAATACAGAAAAATTATTACTCATGTAACAAATGAAAAGGACATAGTGATGTGAGAAAAATAATATAGTGGATGGAAGGAGAAGAATGAACCACGTTAGCTAGCTTTATAAGAAATTGCATTCATAGAAATTGAAAGCACAATAGTATTTTTAGGGATACAAATATCAAATACCAATAAGGTAAAACTCACAATGTCTGGCATCCAAAAACATTGCCAGGCATGCAAAGGAAAAAAATTAATCAATCTAAACAGAACCACAAATGACACAGATGATAGAATTAGGAAACAATGACATTAAAATCACTATAACCACATTCTATATGCTCAAGAAGAGGAAAGATTAAACATAGTAAGTAAAGATGTGAGTAAAATAATAAAGATTAAAATCAATATCTACAAATGAAAAATACTGTATCTGAGAGGAAAAATACACTTGATGGGATTAATGGCATATTACACATTGAATAGGAAAAATGAGTGAAATTAAAGACATAGCAATAGAAACTATGCAAAATTAAACAGGGAAAGAAGACTGAAAAAGTATAAACAGAGTATGAGTGAGCTAGGGAACCAATATTAAGCAGCCTATGTGTTCCCTAAAGAAAGGAGTGGAGTAGGGACATAACAGAATATTGAAGAAATAATGACCAACCCAAATTTAATAAAAATGAAAAACTCACAAGTTCAACAAACCCTTATTATAAGAAACATGAATAAAACTACAACAAGATAGTTCATAATCAAACTGTATAAAACTGGTAATAAAGAAATAATCTTTAAAGCACCCACAGAAAGATACATTTTATACAGAGGAACAAAGATAAGGATTAGAAACAATGAGATTTAAACACTTCTCTTAAAATAATTGATAGAATAAATAGAAAACCAGTGAGGATACAGAAGAATTGAATAATACCATCAACAACTTAACTAAATTGACATTGATAAAACATTTCAACCAACAGCAGCAAATGCACACAGAACACTTTCCATAGCATGTTAAATTTTAAATTAAAAAGTCTCAATAAATTTCAAAGAATTCAAGTCATATTCAATACATTCTAGGACTAAAACTGAATTAAGTGAAAAATCAAAAACAGCTCTCTGGAAAATTTCCAAGTCTTTAGAAAATATATAACATACTTCTAGATAACTCTTGGGTCAAAAGGAAAATTAGAAAAATATTTTGAACTAAATGATAATGAAAACACAAAATATTCACATTGGTGGGCTGTCACTAAAGTAGTACTTTGAAACCTATAGTGCCAAATTTCTATACTGGAAAAGAAATATTTCTCAAATCAAAGCTCCAAGCTCTTGCCTTAAGACTCTAGAAATAAAGAAGCAAATGAAACCTCAAGAATACAGAAGAAAGAAAAAATATAGAACAGGCAGAAAATAGTGAAATATAAAACAGAAAAGCAACAGAGAAAAATCAATGAAATAAAAGTTGATTCATTAAGATCCATAAAACTGATAAAATTTTAGGCAAAAAAAGAGAAAAAAAATTCCAATATCACGAATGAGAAAGGTGACATCACTACAGCACCTACAGATATTAAAATGATGGTAGGGGAATATTACAAGCAACTTTATATCACCAATTTTGATAAAATTGAAAAACTATTTGAAAGACACAAATTAGAAAAGTTTACTCAAGAAGAAATAAGGAGATTTTATCTATAAAAGAAATTGAATTTGTGATTAAACACTTTCTCTCACACACACACACAAACACACACAAATACTGTGCCCTGATAGCTTCAGTGATGAATTTTACCTAATATTTGACAGAAAAATTATACAGAATATCTTAAAGATATTTAAATAGGAAGAACTAATTGATCAACACTTATGTGCACATACGGAAGTAAAACTCAAGGGAAATCAAGTAGGTGGGAAGCGGGAGGACGGGATGGGTAAATTCACACCTAACGGGTGCAATGCACAGTAATTGGGTGACAGGCAAACTTATAACTTTGACTCAAACTGTACAAAAGCAAATTATGTAATCAAAATGTGTGAACCCCCATAATATTCTGAAATTTTAAAAAATGCTTCCCAATTCATTACATGAGTCAGACTTTTCCTAATATAAAAACAAGGCAAAAACATTATAGGAGACTTACAGAAAAATATCCCTCAAAAACATAGATGAAAAAATTCTTAAAATTTTAGCAATTGGAATTCAGCAATATACAAAAAGGATAACATATCATAAGTAAGTGGGGCTTATTCCAGATATTCTGATTTAGTTTAACAACTAACCTTAAGACTGTAGAAAAAAAGAGCAACTGATTGAAAAATTAGTTCATTAAATTCACAATGTTATATAATTATGTATCATCTCAATAGATGCAGAAAAAGTATTTAATAAAATCTGATAGCCTTTTCTGGTAAAAATTATCATCAAAATAGGAATAGAACCTGATAAAGGGCATCTAAAAAAACCCAACAGCCAACATCATATTTAATGGTGAAAAAAATTGCATGTTTTCACCTTAAAATCAGTAACAAAGAAAATGTATACATTCGAACCACTTCTTTTCACCATATTGGTGGTTTTAGCTAGTGTCATAAGGCCAGAAAGAGAAATTAAAGGCATCTATCTTGGAAAGGAAGCAATAAAACTGTCTTTATTCACAGACTATGTTTGTCTATGCATAAAATCCTATGGAATCTACAAAAGCTACTAGAACTAATAAGCAAGTTTAGCCAGATTGCAGATTATATGATAAATATTTTAAAAATCAATTGTGTTTTTATATACATGCAACAAAAAAAATCAGAAATATTAAAAAATTGCATCATAGTATATTTAACACATAAGGATAAATCAAATTAAAAATACACAAGACTTAAATACTGAAAGCTATAAACATTACTGAGAGAAATTAAGGCAAGTCTTAAAAAATACAGAGATATACCATATTCATACATCAAGATATTCAATAATGTTAAGATGTCAGTTATCCCCAAACTGATCTACAGATTCAATGCATTCCAGTCACAATTCTAGCAGGCCTTTATTTTTGGTAGAAATTGATAAGATGATTCTAAAATTCCTATGAAAATGCAAAGTACTAGAACAGCCAAAACAATTTTGAAAAAGAATAAAATTGAAAATTTAGACTACATGATGTTAAAGCTTATTACAAAGTGACAGTAATTAAGACTGTGGTATTCACATAACGTATACAAATAGATCAATAGAATAGAATAAAGAGCCCAGAAATACACCCAGATATATATGCTCAAATTGATATTTGATAAAGTTTTAAAGATGATTCAGTGTAGGAAAGACAGTACTTCAACAAATGTCAAAACTTATTAAATTGTGTACTTTTTTGAGGAATGACTGGCATATGAAAAGCTGGATATATGTAATGTATACATATACTGATGAGTTAGGGCATAAATGTATACACTCATGAAATTCTCACTATCATCAAGGCCATAAACATATCCATTGCCTCCCAAAATTTCCTCCTGTACTCTTTATTTTTTCATCTATTTATTGTTTATTTGTATACATTTCATGGGGTAAAAGTGCAATTCTGCTACATCAATATATTTCATTGTGGTGAAGTCAGGGCCTTCAGTGTATACATCACAGAAGCAACACACATTGTACCCACCAAGCAACCCCCATCAACCACCCTCCTCCCACCTGCAAGTTTCCATTGTCCATCATCCACTCTCCGCTTCCGTGTGTATCCATTTTTCACTCCCACTTATAAGCAAAAACATGCAGTATTTGTCTTTCTGTGTCTGAATTCGTTATTATCATTACTGTTTTGTTTCATTCCAAAATGTATACTTTAAAGATGTAATAGTTTATTATTGTCAATTAGGCTTCAATAAATCTGTTAAACAAATGAAGTGGAATATTCTCTAAAAAAGTTTAAGTTAAGAAAAGCATTAGAAACTACATTCTAAAAGAGAAAGGATGGGTAGAAAAGGTTTACACAAATAGGTAATAGGATGTATTGCATTGGGAGTAAAAGACTGCTGTGGCTCGATAATAGTGATTGCAGGGATTAATGATCACACTGGAAAAATAAGCAAGGCCTACATAACATCTATCCTTGTAGACCATAGTTAATATTTGTTACAAATAAAATGAGAGGCCATAGCAGGGTTTTATTCTGGGTAGTGTTATGCCCGAATTTAAATATTTAATGGACCACTCTGATTCCTTTGGGGTGAAGAGCAATACTGGAAGGATAAAGATTGGCAAACTGGCTTTTTGCATTAGTCCAAGCAGGAAACAATGTGCTTTGTAAACAGGAGGTAGAAAGAGGAAATCCAAAAATGACATTAAGAAAGAGATTTCATTTAAAATATCATAGAAAAGAAGAAGGTAATTAGAAATAAGGTTAATAAAAGAAGTGTAAGACTTGTACACTAAAAACTGTAAAAAAATTAATTTGGACCCCTACCTCACACCATACACAAAAATTAATTCAAAATGGATGATAGACCTAAATGTAAGAGCTTAAAGCTATAAAACATCTAGAAGAAAACACTGGAGTAAATTTTCAAAACCTTGGGTTAGGCAATGGTTTCTTAGATATAACATCAAAAGCACAGTGACAAAAGATGAAAAATAGATATATTGCGCTTCAACAAAATTAAAAACTTTGGCTTTAAAGAACACCATCAAGGAAATGAAAAGCAGAAAATATCTGCAAATCTTATTTGTGATAATAGACGTGTATATGGAATACATAGAGAACTCTTACAATTCAACAAATAATCTAATTTGAATGGAAAAACAAGCACCACATGTACTCACCATCAAATTGGTATTAACTGACCAACACATAAGTGCACATATAAGAATAACATCTATTGGATGTCGGGCAGGGGGGAGGGGGGAGGAGGGGACGGGTATATGCATACACAAAGAGTGC